>NW_019104574.1:177063-204150 GCF_001995035.1 Momordica charantia
GCGGAGAGGCTCTGTCCCCAGGCCTTCACGAACCTGTCCCTCTACCACCTCTGCTCCGGCCTCCCTCTGGTGGCCATCATTGGCCACTAGAGCTCTTCAGTCGGCTGTATTGGTTGAGTTTGCTGGCTGAACCATTTTTGTTCGCGTTCTCAAATCGGGATGACTTAGATCGTCCTTTCCCACAGACGATGCCAAATGTTTATGTAGGAGTTTGCACAACAGTTCTTCACGAACCAAGCTCGAACCCGGTCTCCGGTCTCGACCTGAACACTTAGAGTGGACCTGCACAAGAGGGTAAACACTCCGACCTCAAGTCAGTATAGGTCGGACTCCGTATTTAGTTCAAGGTGAGATTCGATACCCGAGCGTGAAATGATGCCCTCTATTTATAGGTGGTGGATCCAACAGTACTCACGACCGACGGTTATATGTCTTTTCTCATGTCGGACCTGTCGGGTTCCGAGCAGATCGAACCCCAACCAGGTGGAACCTTGGCGTCTATACTTAGCCTTTTTCAATGGGCGAACCCGATCACCTTGGTGAGGCCGAGGTGGACCTGGGTAATTCCTTTTATTTAATTCTTAGAACACCAATAAGTGTCCTCCACGTGTCCTAGGTATTTTTACCCCCAAACAGGCTCAAACACAATTTTGGAATCTATAGAGGCTATCAGTGTTAATTGTATTGAAATCTGTGACCAACATGATTTGAGGAATTTGCCTAATTTTTCCTTACCTGTCATAGTAGAGAATAAGTCAACTTTGGAGGCAATTATTTTTCTTCAAATCCTAAAGAGGGTGCCATAATTGACAAGATCCCTCGATTAATTGATTAATCTCCCCTGAAATCGTTAAATGAGGTTGAAAATGTCGTGACTTTGGAGAAAGTGTTTAGTGGGCCAAAATTTATTCATATTCCTAGTTATTTGAACATGATTTGGGATAGTTGTTATTCTTTGTGGCTTCGGTTTGTGGTGCGTCGTCGCCACTTTTCTCATGTAACCCTTAGTGGTCTTGTTTCTTTTTAATGCAATGTTTCTTTGATCAAAAAATAAATAAATAACAATTACAATATGTATCACAGACGTTAACTTGCCCAAGAACTCTTGAGTTGCAAAAACTCACCCCTAAACCAATATTTTTGGGCAGCAAATTTCATAAAACTCGTCCGAATTTTGGCACATTATTTATGTGAGAAGACAACTCATTTTATATTCAAAAGCAGGGGTAATTTTGTACATTTAATTTTACAGGCATGTCAAAAAAAACTGTTTTAGGTTAGAAAAAAGTATTTTCAACCATTAGGTCATTTGAGATTATGTATGTCAATTTTCTATGTTTTAATTAGTTAAGTTATACGTATTTCCATTGAAAATTAAAAAAAAATGAAATTACGTTATTTGACTCAACTTTAAGCGAATAGGCTGATCTTGAACTTTAAAAATTGTTGATGGGTCTTGAAATTTTCAATATTGTGTAAGTCCGTGAAATCTAAAAATTGTGCGTATTTGGTATTAGAATGAATTTTAAAAAATGTTTACTACTTTATGTCAACATGAATTTTATAAAATTAACGTCTGATAGGCCGTCTAACTTATTAGACATTAAAACTGAAGCTTCAAAGATCTATTAAACTTTTTTTTTAAAGTTCAATAAATACATTATTGTAAGATTTATTCGACACTTTTTAAATTATAGGGAATAATATATATAACCTTGAAAGTCAGTAAATTTTTTTTTTGTCATGATTTTGCGAAACAACTAACTTGAGGTATAAAGTAGTTCTAGGTTAACTACCATTCAAATAGGTTAGGTATTTCTACCGTAGGTTCAAATTTTCACCCATAATATGTAGTAGGGCTTAAAAAGAAGAGAGTCCTTACTTTTCTTTCTCTTACCTTTTCCGACATAATTCGAGGCTATCCGTTCCAGATTTTTTTCCTTCGAGAAAGGTTCACTCCTTTCATAAAACAAGGTCAAAATGACCGGCTGAATGAGCCACCTTTGAGAGGTGCTTCTCACCCATAATGTAGTAGGCCTTAAAAAAGAACCATGGTAAGCATGTTTTGTCTTGCTTGCATGCTACACAATGAAGAATAGATTGAAGCGGGTTGCAACAGGTCATATTGGTCGAGGTGGCAATGCCGCGGCACTACATCATAACGCTGCAACACTGTACGGACGCGTCTGTTTGCAGTGAAAAAGAATTAGGTAGAGAAACAGTAACAATGTTATAAATACGTTTTTTCGGCGTTTTTAGATTTTGTGACAAAAAAAGAGAGGAACTCGACTGCGACTGTTTGGCAGAGAAAAAGAGGGAGAACTAAGTTTTTGGGCTGTGGTGCATCGTCGGCAATCTTTATATTCTCATGTCTCGGTGAAATTTTTCATTCTTGTATTCCTAAGTATTATTGAAAAAGAAGTAGGTGATTGTACACCGAAGACTAGACGTAATCCTTGTTGAGTGAATTATTATAAATCTCTTGAATAGTTTACTTTACTTTTAAACAACTGTAGGAGGAGAAAAATATCTGTAATTAGACTCTTGATTTAGCTGAAACTAGGACAGTTAGCTATTCTATTTTGGGTATGGTAGCAGGTTTTTTCCATCATTTTTGGCATTATCCAAGCAACAAGCTTTCAGAAAANTCTCTCTACATTTATTACTTTTAACCCTGGATTAAAAAGTTTATATCCAAGCAAAAGAATTTAGAATTTAGAAAAATCTATTGGATGAGATAAATCTAGAAGAGATTACTAATTTTTTAACCAGATCAGTTAGTAGATATTATATTTTATTAGAGATTAAAAAAATCGATGAAAATATATATTTTTGGTTAAATTAGAAGTTTGATCTTTGAACATTAAAAAAATGTATAATAGATACTCTAAGCTTTTAATATTGTGTCTAATAAGTCTCTAGAACTTTAAAATGTGTCTAATATATCCTTTAATTTTCAAATTTATATCTAATAAATCTCTAAATGTAAAAAGTTGTCTCATACAAAGTGAGCATAGTTCAAAGTTTAAATACAAAATTAAAAGTTAGTAAATTTAAAGTGAGCATAGTTCAACGATAATTGACATATATCTCCAATCAAGAGGTCGTGAGTTCGATCTCCCACCCCACATGTTAGTACTAAAAAAATATATATATTAAATACAAAATACAAAATTAATGGATAGTTTATCAGATAAAGTTTAGAGACATATTAGATACAATATTGAAAGTTTAAAGATTTATTAGACACTCCATCTAGACACGGATCGTAAAATTGTAAGGACAAAATTTATAATTGAACCCATATTTATTTATAATTTCTAATTTTGTGTGGGAAACATCCCAATATTTTAACAAAAGAAATAAGTTGGAAATTTTTTAATTTTTTAAAAATAGGGATTGTGGTGAGATCACATCGAACAAGCGTGCAAAGACATTTTCGTTTTCATAATCATTATTTTAAATAAAATTATTTTTATACATATTTCAATCTCAATCACACGTTTCCACCCTTTTCTCTTTTCACATTTTGATTTTTGATCCAACGCTCAATTCATGAGATATGGATAATTATATGTTTAAACACTATTTTAGTCTCTATATTTTTAGTTTTTTATTTTATTTGATCCCTATATTTTTTAAATTTCAATTTTGATACTTATAATTTTTTATTTTTTTCATTTTAGTATGTATTTACAAAACTTTAATAAAAATTATATACATAATGAAAGTTTAATACAAACCTATGACTACGTTTTAAGAAATTTAGTAAATATAGTGTTGGGTTGAAATAGTGATTAAAAAAGAGATAAAAAATGAAAATCAAGGGACCAAAATTGTTAGTATTTTTTAAAATATAGATACCAAATGAACGAAATATAAGGATCTAAATAGATAAAAAGTAAAAATATAATAACCAAAATATACATTTTAAAAATATACGAATCAAAATGAAGAAAATACATCTACCAAAATAGCAAACTATTCTATTACATTCATTATTATGGATTTTTTTTTATTCATATTGAACTAGCCTTAACTTATTCACAATTTTGTACCCTTTATATATACTAGTTCGATACCTCGTGCAAATGCACGAATATTTTCTATTTAACTTAATTTTACAATAACATAAATAAATGAGAAAAAACAATATTAGTATAACAATAACAATAATAAACAAAAAAAGAAAAAAATTAAGATGTATATATACAAACTTCATTAAAATATATGTACTTTTAATCATTTAATCTATGAATGTATTTAAATTGCATTGTTTCGTACCTCTTAAAAGAATTTTATATTTGATTAAGAAATGTATAAATACTTTAATTTTTTATTTTAATGTTATTTTATCTAATTTTGGTCCATTATTTTCTAAAAATATTTTGTTTGTTTATTAAAAATTCTAAAAAAATTTCAAGCTAACATTTTGTTATATATTAAATATTTTAGTTTATACTAATTTAAATTCAAGTTAGTATATTCCAACTTTTTAGATTTCATACAAATTATTCTACATAATTAATTTATTAATTTACTATTTACAATTATTTAAAACTTTATGACCTTATGCAAATTTTTTTTCAACAAAATCAACATGAACTTGTAATATATCAATACATTATTATTATTTTCTCAAAAAACATTCTAAATACATAAAACACTAATTATAAAAGAACAATACAAAACAATAGTAACAAAAAAAAAATCAAAGTTTATCAATACACTAATCTAAAATATGTTGATGCTTAACAATTACTATTATTTTACCTCATAAATTATGGAACGATGATCCCGCAAGCCTTGGATTCAAGATATAGTGTCGACACATGTATTCTCTATGACTTGATGAATATGTCGCCAACATGATTTTGAGATGTTTTTGAGATTGAATAATATTTGAGAGCAATGTTTTGAGAGAATTAAGTGTTGTGAAAAAATAGTGAAAGAAAGTATGTTTTTATAGTATTAGGAGATAAAACGTTACAAAACTCTTGTAATTCTATTATAAATTGTAATTAAAGAAAATAATTTAATTTAATAGGGCGAAAAACCTTTTGTATTCTAACCTTGTTTAGATCATTGATATTTATTATTATATTATTATTGATAATTAATAATCAATAATTAATTTAATATTTATAATAAATTATTAATAACATAATTTGTAAATTAATAAATTAAGAAAGGGACAAAAGCGTCCAAAAATGTTACTCCGAGATCCTCCCATTTTAATATAGTATAGATTACCTAATTATTCAACCCTTTCCATCACAATAATTTTATTGTTTTTCTATTCATGGTAGGCTTTTGTATTAGCTTGTTCTATTATTTATTTGACATCGTGGTGGCACTTTACGGTGTTAACGTAGTTGTAAGAGGCTTGAGTCATGAAATCCAAGATCTAGGTTCGAGCCCTCCTGACTATGGTGTCTTGTCCTCTAAACCACATGTGTGTCTTTGGATTTATTTCCTCAATTGTTCACTGTTTTTGTTTCTTAGTACAAATTTGTTCTTGTTTCTGTTTCTCATTTTTAATAAAGAAAAATAGAATTGCATGGTTTCAATCGGCCTAAATCCAAGAATGATAAAACAATATTTTTATTTATGTTTTGGAACAAATTGAAAACGGAAACGAAAAATAAGGGAATTTGTCCAAAATTTCTAAAATCCCATACAAACTCAATCTCTTGTTTTTGCTGTTTCCAAAGTTTCAAGAATATTTCTAAAAAACGAGAAATGAGAAACATAGTATACTTGTAAAATTCTTAAGTATCGTAATAAAATTGGAAACAAGAAACGAAAACATTACCAAATGGACCCAGATGAACCAAAATGATCACTTTTTAATAGTACATGGACCAAATCGAACGTTCCCGAAATAAAAGGACTAAAATAAATAAAAATTGAAAATATAGAACCAAAATAGACATTTTGAAAGTATAGAACCTAAAATGAACTAAAGTAACTAAAATAATATTTAAACCTCTAAATTGTACATGTATATATATATATTTATTTACTTATTTATTTATTTAATAGGATAGTAGATGCCTTGCGTGTGTAAAACTATAGTTTAAAAAATTTGAAGAGACAAATTTCAAACCGCCCATTATTTTTTTAATTTCCATTCTTAGAACAAATTAATTATAGGAGAAAAAGGATATTAAAATAAAATTCATCTTAATTGAAGCATCTCATGGTTGAATAATGAAGACATGTAGAGGAAAAATATTTGCAATGAACGTCACAACCCTTTTGTTTTTGCTATTCAGTCCTCCAATTGATGGTGATGGTGATGTGACCATAAAGTATTGTGTACTTTTAAATTTGAAGTATTCATTATTTTAAATTAGCCCATGGTAAATATTTAACCAAATATATTACTAAAATAATACAAATTAACAAATATGAAATTAGGCCAACCAGAGCATAGCTCAAATGGTTAAGACACCTATCTCTAACCAGAAGGTCATAAGTTCGAATAGAACGAGTAAAAGAAATGTAGGAGAGGAGAAGGAAGAGAGGAAGACGAGAAAATAGAATAAAGAATAACAAATTTTTGCTAAATCATTTTATAAATATACTACATTATCATTTTGTTGGGATAAATTAGAAATCAAGCTCAAACTTTAGCGATCAATTAAAAACTAAATTCAAAAATTTCAAGGACAAAACATGTCCCTTTTGAAATTTTAAAAATCGAATTGAAACTAAATTTAAATCTCATAAACAAAATAATTTTTTAAACTTGGGAACCAAATAGAAACCAAGTCCAAACCTAAGAGATCAAAAGTATATTTTGATGATTTTTTTTCAATAAATGTAGGATGAGATAGAACCTTCAAATTACAAAAAGTTTAGTTATTTAATTAAACTATAGTTAAATTAGTGCAAAACTTCTATTTAAACACACCTTACTAACATATTATTCAACTATAACATGTGATAATTAAGGCTGAAAAGTTGCGTAGAATATATGGTCTAGACAGTTAAATTCTATTTTAGACTCTTACTTTCGAAGATTATTTCATTTTGGTTTTTAAAAATTCATTTGTTAACATTCTCGCTTCTTGTTACTAAAAAGAAATAATTGCATCGGTTCAGCACCCATGAATTCAAGAATATTGATAAAACAATATTTTTATTTATCTTTTGAAACCAATTGGAAACGATTGATTTTGTTGTTTCCAAAATTTCTAAAAAAAACGTAGGAAATATTACCACATGTTAGCTTAGGTTTTTTAATAAATTAAAAACGAAAAACAAGAAACAGAAACGTTGATAAATGAGCCCTAAACTTTCATAAATATCTATTTCAGTCTCTAAATGTTAAAAATAATAATTATTTTAGTCATGTTTTATTATTTTAATCAAGCCATGTGCTCAGCTTGATTAAAAAAAAAGTACTTTGACTAAGAGAATCAATAGTTCAACGATAATTAGCACGTACTTCTCTCGAGATCGAAAGTTTGATCCCTTACATCTCCAAATTGTTATACTAAAAAAAAATCAAACTACATGATTCTTACACATATAGCTTTGGAGTTTCTCGTGAATAGGCCACAAGATCCCTTTCATTCCAATATAATAATGTCAGTTCATATTCGTGTGTCCCACCGCTCAGCCATCACTAAGACTTAATTGGCTCATCATCTGATGCAGAACGGATTTCATTCCCTGTTTCGAGTCTCACTCCCACCTATTCCTACCTCGTGTGTCCTACCGCTCAGCCATCACTAAGACTTAATTAGAAGAGAAAATATATATATATATATATATACACACACAAATAAAAGAGTATACTATTGTGGTGTTGGTCCTAGAAACTCTAACGATTAGGTTAGTGAGAAATCAGATCAAGAACGTGAGAATGTGCAATACATTTTGTCCACATTTAACCTTTCTTAAATAGTCGATGTTAACTCAAAGTTTTATGATGCTAGAATTCTAAAGATCATTGGTGAATCGTACGGGATAAGTTCGTCGATGTGATCTCTCCACAAGCCTCATTGATAGTAAAGGTTGAAAAACTTTTAAAAACTACTTACATCGAACATATAAGTCTGTGAATTTATGATCAATTTGAAAGGTTGATCTGTTCGAGAATCTTTAGCAAAATGATAAGTTAGAAGACTTTATATGCAAAAATGGATAAATTTTGGGTCATAGGTGAGTTTGCTAATGTGCTTGGGTATTGGAAAATGGTTCAATGTCTGTGGATGAGAGACCATGACTCCTTTAAAGGATCAAAATTTCATGCACGTAAAACATCTATATAATTTAATCTCATCTCAGTATTCCACGTAAACACAACAATCATCACGAGTGGCTTATTAGTCCACTAATCTAAGATAAATCAAAAAGATATATATTCCGTTTGGCATTAAGAATTCGAATGTAATGATTTCAAATTCCACTATTTTAAATTACGAAAATTGATTTCGAATTTTTAATGGTGCTGGGACCAACAAATTTGGATGGATTTCAAATCAGTAAAAAAAAATAAAAAAGTTGTGTTTGAAAGATAGGCAGAAATTGAAAATAAAGTATTTATTTTACCATTATGCCATTGTAATTATTTATAATTTTTTAGAACAAAATCTTAATGACTCTATCCTTCCTCGCCCTCCATTTTTTTTCTCCCCCGTCTTTCTTCATCTCCCTTCTCTTTCTTTTCCTCATACCGTCTTCTCCATTTTCTTTCCTCTCTTTTTATCTCATCTCATGATCCATTTCTCTTTCTATATATTTCTCCCTTTTTTTTTTCTCCTTTTTGCACCTTCTTTTCCATTTTCTTTTTTCTTCCTCTTTTTAACTCACCTCATTATCTGCACCTTCGTACACTAATGTAGCACTACCTCCATCTATAACTAGCGAAAGCATATCATAGAATTTTCTTCTTTCTTTTTTTCTTCAATTTAATTTCCTCAATTTAACTGATTGTAAGGGTAAAATTGCAATGTAGTTAACAATCCTATCAAATCCGACCTATTTTGGATGGAAATTTTTTTAGGACAAAACGAGATTTCAAATTCCATTATTTTAATTTCAACCAAACACGGGGAATGATTTTAACATCATTCTATCTTGTAAATCTAAGATTCCAAAGTAGGGGTTATAAGGAATTGATTCGCACATTAACCATACATATAAAAATGAAATATTCTTAAATATATAAACTCACTACCTAAACTCTATGTCCATAATTCAAATCTCAAACCCCACTGCACTTTTTTTTTAAGTATATATTGGGGAGGGGATTCGAATTCGCAACAAGATTGGAGGTATACGTCAATTACTGCTGAATTATGTCCATAATTCAAATCTCAAACCCCACTTGATTTTTTTTTTTTTTTTGAGTACATATTGGAGAGGGGATTCGAACTCACAACAAAGTTTGGGATATATGTTAATTACTGTTAAGCTATGCTCGTTTTGGCCCCTACTTGTATTTCAATACACACATATACATATAATAAAATGGAAGAACACACACAAGTCACAACCAATTAAAAAATGTGAAAGAACAAAGAAAAAAGTCCACAAAAATGATTAATGATGAGTAACAAAAGCCTCCATAGTCTCCCTTTATATTGGCCAACTCCCAACACTATCATCAACCCTTGTCTCCCTCTTTTCCCCCTTCTAGCTTCCTCACCATTTCCCTCTCTCTCTCCTCTCTCCTCTCTCCTCTCTCTCCCTAAAAAAATACCCAAATGAAATGAAGATTCTTTCTCCACTCCCTCTCCACTAATCAACATCTTTTCATTTTCTCTCTCTCCTCTTCTTCTTTCTCTCTCATCTCGCCATGTCCACCCTCCAAAGAACCAGAAGCTGCAGCGCCGCCATTAAAACCACCACAAAGATCACCCCTGCAGCCTCCCTCTCCGGCCACCACCACCGCCACCGCCACGTCAGATCCTCCTCCTCCTCCGACGGATTTTCCGGCAACTTGCTCCTCCAGAAGAAGTCCGGCGACCACCACCACCACCCAGCTGGGAAATTCTCCTCCCTCTTCCACTCCCTTCTCAGGCTTCTCTCCATTCCCACCTGTAAATGGCTCTCCATCCCCAACCACCTCTCCGCCACCCCCTCTCTCCGCCGTAAAGTCACCGGAACTCTCTTCGGTCACCGCCGCGGCCATGTCACCTTCGCCGTCCAACTCGAACCCCGGTCTGAACCTGTCTTCCTGCTCGAGTTGGCCGTCTCGACCGCCTCCCTCGTCAAGGAAATGTCCTCCGGACTCGTCCGCATCGCTCTCGAGTCCGAAGCTCCGGCCAATGAAGGTAAAATTTCTTTTACCAGATAAATTTAATTCATTTATGAATATAACCTCTGATTCAATACGATGATAAATCTTAATAAATTTAATTCATTTATCTTAGTAGAGTTCAGAACACATATCTCAATAGAAAATACATGTCTTAACTAATATTTTTTATTATAATTTTAATCAAATCAAATTTTAGAAGGTTCGTTTTTTTTTTTACTAAAAAAGAATTTAAAATATTTATTTTAGTCCAAGAGAAGAAAAAAAACAATCATTTTAGTTGTTTATCATGTAAATATACCTATTTTCTTCCCAAAAAAAAAAGGAAAGAATGGAGCCTTGCCCCTCTTAGTTGACTTATATTTTAAAAAAATAAAATTAAGACTTTTTTTTCTCTGATTTAATTTGTCTCTTAAATTTCAAGAATTGAAGAATTATGGGCACGAAAGATAAGAAGGCAAGATTTTTGCCCTCCCCATAAAATAGTCCTTAGGTGGCTTTGGAATTAGAATCAAAGTTTAAGATCAAAATAAAATGAACTGAAAAATTTAATATTTTTTTTAGTTCAACCATTGAGTTGAAGATTCAAACTTCTAACATTTTAATCGAAAATATATATCTCAACGAGTTGAATTATCTTCCGTTGACCTAATTTTTTTTTTTATTTACTTTTCTAACAGTTCTCTTATTTGTGACAATACCAATATTTCTTTCTTTAAATGACATTATAAAAGTTGGAATCAAGTTCATATATATAAACTAAATTTAAATTAAAAGACTTAAGATGTGGTTTGCTACTCACCCATTTTGTTTTTAGTTTTCCCTTTTTAGAAATTTTGCTTGTTTTTTGCCATTTTATTCATCTCTTTAATGTTGTGTTCGGTACCTGAGGGATTTAAAAATCACGGATATTTCAAACTAATTATGTTGTTTGGTACCTCGTGATTGGGAATTATTTGAAATCTTGTTTTTACTTTGAAATTTTCTGGATTAAGATGGTCGATTTTGTAGGATTTAATCAAATTTAAAAGTAAATTATTTATTTAACTTTGTCAATAGTTTGATTTCTAATTAATAAATTTAACTTGAAAACCTAAATCAGTAAAATTTTTATTTTATTTTCCTTTCTAGGAAACATCCAAACAAATAAATTTAATTTACTTCATTTCGGATCATTTTGATTCCAAACAAGATAAAAAAATTTTAAATCATTTAACAGGTTTCAAATCCCATAATTTAAAATTATTTTTTGAACTCCCTCGAAACAGAGGATAAAAAGCATATTTAATTTTTTTCTAACTTGGCCTTAATTTTAAAAATATTTATTAAAATTATATAACAAAATATATGGGATGGAAATGATGTTTTAAACTTAATTTTTCAAAATATAAGACGAAAAACAAAATAATTATCAAACATATAAATAAATAAATTAATTAATTTAATTGATATTGTTGATAGACGGGCGGCGGAGGCTGTTTGAGGAGCCGAGATGGACGATGTACTGCAACGGGAGGAAGTGCGGACACGCCACGTCACGCACGTGCGGAGACTTTGAGTGGCACGTGCTGAACACCGTCCAGAGCGTGTCGGTCGGCGCCGGAGTTATTCCGGTGGTCGACGACGGCCGTAAAGGCGGCGGCGGCTGCGGGTCGGACGGCGAGTTACTGTACATGAGAGCAAGGTTCGAGCGAGTCGTAGGTAGCCATGACTCGGAAGCTTTTTACATGATGAACCCCGACGGTAATGGAGGACCTGAACTCAGTATTTTTCTACTCAGAATATAAATAAAATATCCATAAGTAATTATGGGTTAAATTTAAATTTTTGTTTAGGACTCTTTTTTTTAGATTAAATGTATAATTTAGTGTCTAATGTTACTGTTAAATTGCCAAATTCGTCCATATTTTTATAGGTTGAATTTAGTTTCTATAATTTTATAATTTTAAAATTTTCAATATTGTAGTTATAGTGATTTGAAGTTAGTATTAATTTGGTTTAAAATGTTAATTTAATCTATATGTGATCATACTGAATATATGATATATAGGTTCTATTTACGTGGCAAGGAGCTAGAGATGATATTTTCTACGTAGCTAAGTGTATTAGCAGATTGACATATTAAATTTAAGGTCGAGGTATATATAAAATGAAAACTTTAATGTCGTTAATTCACATTGTCATTTTTGCAAATGTGTAGCAACACAATCATGATTTTGTAACAACTTATCAAAATTTTATGTACGTCTACATCTTTTCCACCTCCGTATATCTATCAATAGATGCCTAAGAAAGTTAATAATTTATTACTAATAGACGTCTATTAGTGTCTATCAATGAAGATATTTATAATTGTGATATGATTAGTCTATCTCTAATAGACTGACGTAGGTTAGTGATACACGTGTGGGGTTGAGATATTGTGGGAGTAATAAACTACTGCTAGTTTCAAGGCTATTAATATTGTTACTATATTTACAATTAATTAAGTTTGGTACTGTCATATATGCAAAAATTAACGTGAGCTTAATTCAACTGGTTAAAATATCTATTTTCAACTAAAATGATGTGAGTTTTCTTATATATTCTTATATTAAAAAAATGTCTATTAAAATATTTCAATGTCAGTCCATATATGTTATGGTTCTTTTTATTGATATTATATATTTTAACAATATTTTTAAAAGAACAATTAAAAAAATATGTCCACTTTTAAAAAGTATTTAAAAGAATATAATAATTTGGGTAATGTAATAACCTCAAGGTCAAAGATATCACACAGTCCACTATGAATCTTGGAGCTGAATCAGCGAGAGACCATCACTGGAAATTTCTTGATAAATAGGAGGAGACGAGACTTAAATCAAAGATAGACAACTAAAATGGCCCGAGACTTAAGGGAACTCCCTCGATAAAATAGGAGACGTTTTCACAAACTCATTCTGTGTTAAGCTCAACTTATACCATTATCTAACTTATGCATTGGAAGGTTTGGACTTAGTGCCAATACCAGTGTACAAATCTTATTATTTAAGCAGGAGCTTGTTTAAAGCATTCGACTTTACGACCTGAATTTAATCCCGCATTGACATTCGGTGGCGTTTTGTGGGAAAAGATTTAAGCAATGCTCAATCCAACTTGCTCACCCACAAATCATTTTGAGGAAGAGGATGGGTAACACGACACATCAACGTTTCTCTAAGAAACTCAACTTGTCAAGCAGGAGAGTGGAGTCAAGCTCAAACGCATTTAGAAGGAGAAGTGAGGCAAGGTAGCCCTATGTTTGGAATGTCTACTCGAGCAAATCGATCAGTTGTGTACTGAAGATATCGTTGAGGTTAAGACACTACCTAAGTTCAAATTGCCATATTGTAGCACCTCTAGGACAAAAGTAGTTAAGCTCCACTATATCGTAAAAGTTGAGTTGAAACCAGCATGAGTAGGGAAGAGTGCATAGACGCAAGCCAAAAATTACAAACGAGCCAACCCAACCAAGGAGACCTCATCAAGGACTTGGTTAGAGGCCAAGAAGGTTCAGAACTATTATGCCGAGCATATTAAGGAGGCCTCATCGAAGACTTAGTCAAAGGCATAGGAAAACTTATAACCTTTAAGTTGATCCGACAGAAAGATCTCATCAAAGGCTTAATCAGAAGTAGAAGAAAAGTTGAACCATTAGGTTGAGCAGATCAAGTAGATCTCATCATAGACTTGTTTAGAGGCAAAAGAAAACTTAGAAAATCTAGTCGAGCTGGCAAAAAGATTTCGTTTACAACAGAGAGATCTCATCGAGGAGTTGGTTGGGAGTAGAGGAAGAGTTGGAAGTCCTCAGCCAAGCCGACCAATAAGACTTCATTGAGGAGTTAGTTGGAGGTAGAAGAAAAGTTAAACATCTAAGCTAAGCAAACTATTGAGACCTCATCGAGGACTTATTCAAAGGCAAAGGAAAACTCATAATCTCAAAGCTAAACTGACAAAAGAACCTCATCGACGACTTATACGAAGGTAGAGGAAAAGTGGAACCTCTAGGATAAGCAAATGAGACCTCATTGAGGACTTGATTGGAGGCATTAGAATAGGCGAAGCCTTTAAACCATACCGATCAAGGAGATCGAACATTTGGCCCGAGGTAAAAGAATAAATGAAGCTTCTAAGTTGAGTCAACTAGTGACACCTTATTTGGAGCACTAAGTTGAATCGAACGAGAATACTTAATTGAGAACTTGTTTGAGGCATAGGAAAAGTTGGAGCCTCTTGACCAAATCGACCAGAATGACCTCAGTAGGAGGCTTGATCATGACAAAAGCTAAGCTTTTAGGCAAAGCAGACTAGGAAGACCTATTGTGAGGACTTTGGTTGCATGGAACTAGGTTAGAGAATAGCCTACTCAAATCTCCATAAGCCTCTCAAACTGACATATCTAAAGAGACCTCTGCGAGGACTTAGTCACAGTGGAAGCAAAAATAAATAATCCAATAATACAAAACTTAACTACTCCCAAGGAATCGAACATGCTCGATTGTTAGCCCAACTCAAGAATGAGGGCCACTGTTATGAGTGAATTTATCATATCTAGTTCGATTGAAAGAAGCCCCAAAGTGAACGACCAAGGCCGAAAGAATTTGGCTAGCTTGTTGGGCCAATCCAGCCAAGTCGACCACTAAGGCCCATAGGGCGAGATTGGCCCAACCAATGCTCCGGTTAAAAGGCCTTGACACTATAACACCGTTATAAGTCATGGATGCATCACTAAGAGTCTCACACGTCAACCGTCCTTCATGGATTTCAGAAGATGATCGTTAGAAATCAAAGATAGACAATTGAGGTGACACGAAAGATAAAAGAAATTACTTTATAATCAGTTGTCCTCTGCTCGAATTTTGGTGCAACTTTATAATCTGCATGCGTTTCTTGTGCTTGAAGGCTAAAAGAAGGAAAACCTTTGCAAAGAAGTAATATTTTAATAACACGCACGTATGCTTTTTCTTCACTTTCTTCCCCCAAAAGCTGAATAAGGTTAGAAACCAAGAAAATGTTATTCTTCAAATTTTTAATTTAAAACTAATATTATATAATTAAGGATAAATAAAATAAGGGCACTGTAGAAAAGCAAATATAAATAAGGGTTGTCAAATTGCCTAAATTTAAAATAAAACTCAAATCTTGGTTTTGTTCTTCTCATAGAAATTGCACTCTCAAAGTTTTTTTTTCTTTTCTTTTAATGTATTTTGACAATTTGGCATTTCTAGAAGTGAATTTGTTTTAGTACAACAAATTCGCGGTATCGAAGTTTTAACCTCCAATTTCAAAAGTTAGAGTAAATGTCAATTATTGCTAAGCTATACTCATGTTGGCAAAAATAAAATTGTGTATGTTATATTGTAGACTATTTATATAGAAATTAGGTTAAATATACAACGTTTCATGTTTTAGATAATTCTCGATTTGATCATTAATCTTGTGAAATTTTATTTATTAATAATTTCCAATTAAATCCCTTCATACAAAAAAAAAAGAATTTGTTAACAAAAAAATTGATGTATCATTAATTAATTATTGTTTTATTAATATATTTAGACACGTGGATATGTAATTTAATTACTAGAGATTTGAGATTCCATGACATTGAATTTAAGTCACAAATGGTTATATATGTGCATCTTTTTCCTTTTTTTTTTTTGAAAAAATTTGAGATTTACGAATTTTCTAACATTTATAACAGGTTTTCATCGTCACAAATTACATTAAAAATTTTGGGATTCCGAAAAAAGAAAACATCTCAATTGGTTATGAGCGCACTTTTTAGGAGAAAAAAATGAAAATTTACAAACTTTCTGACATTTATGATATTTTTTCACTGTTGTCGTTACGTTGATGATATTGAAATTTCATGAAAAAAAATGGGAATGGAAAATTTTAATTCTTTGAAAGTGTTTACTAAAATGTTAGGATCGCCAAACTTGGGAATCGTAATTTCATTCGTCTCCTACAGTTCCATCATTCTTTGTACATAGGTTCCATTTTCAATATTTACGTTTATTATTTTTCTCTCATCTATTGATGGTACTCATAATTCTTTAATTAATTGTTTTACAATTTTACTTCTTTTTTTTTTTAATACTTTCTTGGTTCATGCTATGAAAATAAAGGTATAAAACCCGTTCCTACACACGGGAAAAGGAAGAAAAAAGGGAAAAAGTAAAGGCGCGTTTTTTTTCCCTGGAAAAAACAAACGTGATTCATAGAAATTTTCTAAAAAAACATCAAACAAATAATATTTTCGTTCCCAAAGTTTGTAGGACGTTAATTTCCCCGTGAAAATTCGGGACTGTGCTTCCGAGAGCATCTATTCAATTGCTATCTGAGAAAATGGTGAATCTTGAGCTTCGAAATTTACCAACTATGTATCCTTTCAATAAAATCTCTAAAAATTGGGTTTGGGTTCGATTTTCTGTCTCTTATTTGTTTTCTGGATTTGGATGCAACAGGTTGCGAGGAAGCAAGCAACAAAGTTCTTCAGCAAAAAGAGATGACGAAGTTGAACCAAGAGAGAATTTGGCTTTTGGGTTTTTCTAAAAACAAGGTAAAACATGTGCAAACAATTTTTTGACATCAGAGGAATTCATCGATCCATATTCTAGTCTATTTTTTGGTCCAAAGCCTGAATTTTTGTGTCCTTGCGCTGCGGTGTTCTCAAATGATAAGAGCCACATCCATAGCTCTCTGTAATTGCTTGCTTCAAATTCACAAGGTTCGTTTGTCCCGATCTCTCACTTCATTCATACCCAGCAAGTTCTTTTTAACTTTTCAATCACCAGTAACTCTCAGATGCCGAAATAAGTGTACCACCATAAGCTTATCTTCCATTGACTGCTCTGGCATTGCACAATCTCTCATATCAAGGTGTTCAGTTTTGGTTGAGAAGGAAGGGAATGGCTCAGCATTGCCTAATCCTTCTCTCAAGGACTTTTTATTGGAGATATCTGATGTTGTACCAGAATATGCGCGTAAAATTAGGCGAATTTTGCAGTTAAAACCCGAAGACGTGCTTAAATTATTACTTGGGTTTCAATCAGAGGTTGGGAATAATGGGATTCAAGTTAAGAAAGTTGAGTGTTTGTGGAGCATTTTCAGGTTTGCTAATGAAAGTGGTAAGAACTTCAAGCATTTACCGAAGTCATGTGAGGTTATGGCCTCTATTCTCATCCGAGTTGGGAAGTTTAAAGAAGTCGAGCTCTTGCTTTCTGAGATGGAGATTCAAGGAATTTTATTGGATGATCCTGAAGTTTTCAATTGTTTAGTTCAAGGTTTCGTGGGTGAAGATAATCTAGAAGGGGCTCTCTTGATTTTTGGAAAAATGAGGCAGCAATGTATATCTCCATCATTGTCATGTTATCGTGTTTTGCTTGATTCTCTGATCCGGATGAAGAAGACGGAAGTAGCACTAGGGGTGTGTTTGGATATGGTGGAGATGGGATCTAGTTTGGGTGATGAAGAGAAGGCTGCTTTTGATAATGTTATTGGACTACTTTGTTGGCAGGGAAAGGTTCTTGGAGCTAGGAACCTTGTGAAGAAGTTTGTGGCTTCGGGCTTTATGCCTAGTGATAAGGTTCTTTATCAAATTACAAGGGGGTATTGTGAGAAGAAGGACTTTGAAGATTTGCTGAGTTTCTTCTTCGAAATTAAAAGTCCCCCAAATGTTTTTTCTGGCAACAAAATCATGTATTCTCTTTGTATAAATTGTGGCTCTGAAAGTGCATACTTGTTTCTACGAGAACTTGAGCGTACAGGTTTCAAGCCTGATGAAGTAACCTTTGGGATTTTGATCGGTTGGAGCTGTCGTGAGGGAAATCTTAGAAATGCGTTTATTTATTTGTCGGAGTTATTGTTGAGAGGCTTAAGACCAGATTTACATTCATATAATGCTCTCATCAGTGGGATGTTGAAGGATGGCCTTTGGGAAAGTGTCCGAGGCATTCTTGACGAAATGGCAGATTGGGGTACTAAGCCTAATTTATCGACTTTCAAAATTCTTTTAGCAGGCTATTGCAAAGCTAGACAATTTGATGAAGCAAAAAAGATAGTTCTCGAAATGGAAAAATGTGGTTTGATTCAACTTTCTTCAATAGATGATCTATTATGCCTAATATTTTCTTTCTTGGGGTTTAATCCCTCAGCAGTGAGGTTGAAAAGAGACAACAATGCTGGTATTTCTAAAACCGAGTTCTTGGATACTCTTGGAAATGGACTGTATTTGGAAACTGATGTGGATGAATATGAGAAAAGGCTTACCAAAGTTCTAGAAGAGTTTATATTACCTGATTTTAACTCGCTTATAATGGATGAGTGCAAAAATGGAGACAGTAAAGTTGTATTAAGGTTGGCAGCCGAAATGGTTCGATGGGGGCAAGAACTAACTTCGGTAGGTTTGATGGGTTTATTTAAAAGCCACTCTAATTTGAGTTCCATAATCAAGCCTATCACTGAAGTTTGGGAGAAAAGACCAGATATGATTGCTGAATTAGGAGCAGACACCTTGAATTTAATTGTGCAAGCATACAGCAAAAACAAGTTGACTTCTAGTGCAATTGGAATACTAAATGAGATGATCCAAATGCATGTCGAAATCGAGAAAGAAACATACACAGCTCTGGTAAATAGTTTGTGCAAAACAGAAAACTTAAGGAAACTTCTTGGCTGTTGGGATAGAGCTCGAGAAGCTGGTTGGGTTCCAGGGCCGCATGACTGTAAATCACTTATGAGCTATCTTTGCAAGAAAGGAAAATTCAATGAAGTTTTCTCCCTCCTTGAAACCATGTTGGCATCATATCCACATTCGAGGTTGGATATAATTCATATATTCCTCAAAAGGCTTTCAGAAGCAGGGTTCGCTGCAATTGGTCGAGTATTGGTTGAAGAACTTATGTCTCGTGGATTATATTTGGATCAAAAGTCATATGAACTTCTTATCATTGGATTATGTAAGGAGAACAATACTTCAATAGCAATCAATATATTGGATGATATAATGGCGACGAGTATGGTTCCGTGCATTGATGTTTGTCTTTTGTTAATTCCTACATTATGTAAGGCTGGTAGATATGAAACCGCAATTGCATTAAAAGAGATCGGAACTACGAAGCTATCATCTTCTTCGCTTAGAGTGTTTGGTGCACTAATGAAAGGTTTCTTTACGACGGGAAAGGTTAGAGAAGCATTCACTCTATTCCAGGATATGTTGTTGAAAGGTCTTTCTCCAGATGCTGAGATTTATAATCTTCTAGTTCAAGGGCATTGCAAAGTGAAAAACTTTGACAAAGTGCGGGAGCTACTCGGTATTATAATAAGGAGAGATTTAAGCCTTTCGATATCAAGTTATAGGAAATTAGTTTGTTTGATGTGTATGGAAGGAAGAAGTCTCCAGGCATTGTATCTAAAGGACCTCATGCTTAGACACGATGAATCTCATGACCGTGTTATCTATAACGTTTTAATTTTTTATATTCTTCGAAGCGGGAATAGTATGCTTGTAGGTGAAATTCTGGATGAAGTATCACATAAGAGGAAGTTGTTACTTGATAAGGTCGCCTATGATTTTCTCATATATGGATTTTCTCAGTGCAAAGACTTTTCAAGTTCCACATTATATCTCTTCACCATGATCCATCAGGAGTTTCGTCCCAGCAATCGAAGCTTGAATATCGTAATTAGCCACCTTTGTGATATTGGAGAGCTCGAAAAAGCTTTGGAGCTAAGTCGAGAAATGGAATCAAGGGGATGGATTCTTGATTCAGCTATACATAATACGATTGTGGAGTGCCTCATTTCATATGGTAAGCTTCAAGAAGCAGAATGTTTTCTGGAGCGAATGGTCGAGAAGTGTCTCGTACCCGAACGTGTAGATTACAATAACATAATCAGACAATTTTGTCGGAATGGAAGATTGTCGAAGGCAGTCGATCTTATAAACGTAATGCTTATGAAAGGAAACACCCCAAATGCTACTAGTTATGATTCTGTCGTTCATTGTTGCTGTAACTGCAACAAGTTAGAAGAAGCCGTAGATTTCCATACCGAGATGTTGGACCGGTGCCTGAAGCCACGCATCGAGACATGGGATAAACTCATTTTTTCGTTTTGCAGAGAAGGGAAAACAAGAGAAGCAGAAAGGGTTTTGATGAGAATGTTGGAGATGGGCGAAACGCCGAGCAAGGATGCATACTGCTCTATGCTGAACAGATATCACCACGAAAATAATCTCGAAAAGGCATCAGAGACGGTGCGAGCAATGCAGCAAAGTGGTTACGAGTTGGATTTTGAGACACAATGGTCTCTCATAAGCAAACTAAGTGATGCCACCCTCAAGGACAGCAACAGCAATAACAATAATAAAGGTTTTCTCTTGGGACTTCTTTCCAAGAGCGGATTTTCTCGGGAATTGATTCGTTAGCAAAGCCAATACGAAGATTGAGAAGGTTATCCTTGTTCACTTTTGTTATAAATTGGTGTTTTTTTTTTTTCTTTTTAAAGCTTAGTTGTCTAGAATAATTGTCCATAGAAATCAAGAGGAGAAGTGGTATCAAAGGGTTTGGTGAAAGTTTTATGGACATCAAATCTCCAAGAAAGGTAAATATAGACTAATATTGCAGTCAAAGGTTTGCTATGGGGCATTTGATTTGGGGGAAGGAATAACAGATTTTTTAATGCACAATGGTTTGATTTCACAAAATTAAATAAATGCAGCCATGTGGAGTTGTCTTCCAACGGTTTTCAAAAGTTTTTCCTTTTATGAATTAAATTTTTCTAGGTTGGAACTCTTTCTCTCTGAGAAGAAGCCTATGTATTTGTTATTTTATTATTATTGGAATATAAATATTTTATTCCATTCAAATCAAGTCCCATATTAAAAAACATCTTGATTTTTTTTTAATTATTATATGTCTAGATCTTCTCTACAAACCACAGTTCATATAAAGTTTACTCCTAGGTAGGATTAACTTCCAAATAATTGAAAGTTATTTCAAATCAGCCGCTCACACCAGCTTAAACCCTAAACCTCCATCGTCGGAGAGAGAGAAGAGAGAGAGAAAATGGAAGGGATCAATGGATTGGTGAAGAAGGCTTGAGAAGATATGGAATTTTCTGCTGGTGGTGGAGCAATCAATTGGTTTCCCGGGCATATGGCGGCAGCAATGCAAGCCATTCGCGAGAGACTGAAGCTGGCGAATATGGTGATCGAGGTCAAAGAGGCCCGCATTCCCTTGTCGCCAGCGAACCAAAACCTTCAGCCTCAACTTTCTTCTAACCGCCGCATCATCTCCCTCAAAAAGAAAGATTTGGCTAACCCCAATATCTTGTATGTAAGAGAGCACTTTGATCATTCTGTTTCATTTGATTATATTTCTATCTCTTGTATTTGGAAGTTTTAATTCTCAGTTCAGAAATAGGTAGAGAATGGACAGTGGTGGGCCTTTATCATGGGAAGTACTTCTCTTCTCCTCTGTATGTGTGTGCATTCTCAATCATTTTTTATCAAGTCATAGCTCTACATTAGAGGAGAACTGTCTTTGTTTGGTTGTCTATTGATTGTAAATATCGACATTAGTTTCAAGTGCTGAATGCTCTTTAAATCAATGGTAAAATTTGAAGTTTTTACTGTCATGATTGGTTTCATGGTATATCTGTTGAGTATGGTTTAGGCTTGAGTAAGGGTCCAAGTACCTCAAATTACTTGGGAGTTATTATACTTTTTTACCTTTTATATTTCAATATCTTGTTAGTTGTTCGGGTTCTATCATATTGCATCATTATATTGATATTGACTATATCACTGAATCTCCTTATAAGACTGATGCTATACCTTTTTAACATGGAAGCAGGATCTGTGAAGGATGCGATGGTGGGCGAGGAGCGTATTGCTCAATATCTACTGGCTGTTTTGAATACTCGGGGGACTTTTCTCCATTGGAGGCAGTTGAATAACAGAAGAATGGAGGGTATTCAATATGAATCAGAAGAAGGGCACAGATTTAATCTTAATGACCTCCGGCCAAAAAGGAGGGCTCCTCCAAGTCTGATGTGGTGTACATAGAGGTGGACTTTAATAAATTGTGGTTTACAAGAAGAGGGAGGAAATTGCAGATTTAAATTGTTTACAAGAAATTGAGAAAGACATGAAGTGTTGCTCTGTTGGTGTGTGGTTGGCCTAATAGTCACCGGTATAATGAAAAAGGAAAGGGACTTAAAAGAGAATGAGCGTTCAAAACCCTATGCTGGTCACCTACCTTGGGTATTGAAATTCTTGACAACCAAATGTCGCATGATCATGCAATTATCTAGGTGAGATATGTCAATATGTGATATGTGTGCAAGGTAGCTTGGATACTCACGGGTTTATAAATTATTGTTATGGGGCTTTCTCTTAGCGGTTGATGCTTATGGCTCAAAATGAGCAAATTAGTTGGACTTCAGTCTACAAGTTGGGATTCAATCCTTGTTGTTCCACTTTCAAAAAACTTGAAAAGCGATGACTATGGATGCCTTTAATCTTTACCTGCAAAAAAATATCCTATCTCCTCTTTCATCCACTACTTGGGGGTCTATAACCTTTATTGGGCTATAACCTTTATTTTAAGATGTCCTTATTTGACATAGGGGGTGGTCTAGCTACCATCTCTTTCGTCCATGATTGCTCGGTTTTTGTACCTCTCTTTTGTTGTACTTACATTCCTCTCAACGAAAGCCGGTTTATTAACCAAAAAGAACTGTATACTTGTTTCTCGTTTCGTTTGTTCAGGATCTTGTTATCTAAGTTCAACGCGCACCGTATGAAAGTCTGTCAGAATTTGATGGTAATGTAGAAGATGAGAATGATTTAGAAAGTGTTACCGAACTGCAATTCGAAGCATTGCAGAAATCGATGAAGATACCTCATCCGGCAGTGGAAGCTCGCTTGAAAGTATCAAAGAAACTACTAACTCTATTCGTGGCAGGTAAGCTTGGTCCATTCATCCTTGATGATGTCCCCACCTTAAAATCTTCACCTTTAAATTCTTAGAAAAATAAACATCTCTCGTCTTCAGTAGGTGGCCTTACTGTAATGATATTTTTACAGTAAACCCTAAACCCTAAATTTTTAGTTTAGCTTTTGTAAATTAAATCGTTCTACTAACAGGACACCAAAGTATTTTGATTGTTAAGAAAATTTTGCGTGAGTTCTAATTACTATTTATTTTTTGAACAGCAGCATTTGATATATTTCTTTCTTTTGATGGAAGAAAGCAGTGATACAAATTATTCTATTAATTTACTTAATTTTTTTTGTGTATCTATTTCGGTTTTGCAGAAAGCTGACTTAAAGTTGCAGAGAAAATACACTAGAATCTAAAATATGAAACGCAGAATAGGTATTATTCTACTTGTGATTGTGAATTGCCCTTTCAACCATAGAATTACAATAATTGGAGCTATTAGCTCTTAGTTTATATGTGATAGTTTGGTTACATATGTTACTTACAGTTATTTTTCTGCTTTGTCCTGCCATTAACATAAGATCTTTTGCAACATCAGAAACTTAGTTCGTTAGCATTTCGAGGTTTTGGCTTGATGAGAATTCTTCGGGAGTTCTATTCTTGATGGTGGCATAGCGAGTTTCCTTGGTTTTGAATTTTGAGTATGGAACTTGGCATTAACAGGGCAAGATTTTGGTTTCTTGATCAATGGAAACCAAGCTTATATGGTATAAATTACTACAATGTCAAACTTAGTCTTTATGCGATTACTAAGAGATGAAAATTTGTGCCGATGTGTTAGACTTAGTAGGTTATCGTGATCTTTAGTATATTTTAAGACTCATATCACTATTTTATCGTGTATCTTTAGTATATCTTAAGACTCGAATTAGTTTAACAATCTATGTCACTAGATTACGGTGTTATCTTTAGCATACCTTAAGACTTAGATTAGCTCAATGGTTCCGTGTCACTAGGTTATTGTGTATTTTTAGCGGATACTGAGACTCAGGTTAGCTCAATGGTCTACACGTAGGTTATTGTGTATCTTTAGTGTATCTTAAGATTTAGATTAGCTCGATGATCTACGTGTCATAACTCCAAAGCCTTGCATGGTTTTTGCAATAGTTATCTCACTTGACGATGACAATGAATATATACATAATTATTTTGTATCACTTCGATGCGAAAGCATAAGGTATACTAGAAATATGTTCTTGTATTATTCATAGGTTGATAGAAATGGAGTGAGCTGAATCATCAAGCTTTCCTCCCCACTTCTTTGGACTTTTGTTGAGAAACTTTAATTGGTATTGGTGCATACTCGACTTATAAAGGTTGTCAAAGTGAACATAGTTCGACGGTAATTGGCATGTAACTTCAATCAAGAGGTTGTGAATTCGATTCTCCACCTCTACATGTTGTACTACAAAAAATCATGAGATATGAAGGTTCCGACACTTTTCTGAGTTTTAGTGGACAAATTGTTGCTACAATAATTATTTTACAGCAGGGAACTAATGGGTCCTTGTTAGGCTCGAAGCAATGTATTACATTTTCATCTTAAATGAGAGTTCTCAATGGAATAGGTGAATGTATCGAACGCGTTTTATTTTTTTTTTAAATGATATAATGAAATTGTCAATGTCGAATCCTAATTCATACATACGAAAATGTTGGACAGAAAATATCAACAATGAAAATTTAATACCTTGCTTAGAATTTACAAGTACTCTTTAGTATATCTTAGTGCTAACCCTTCTTTGTTCAATACCTTCATTCATTCTCCCAAATTGCAAAAGTACCAAACGAAACCTTCTCGTCTACAAGTTGTCTATGTTTCGAACCATGTTTTCTCTATTACACGCTCGCAAACTTTCAGCATCCAAATAACTAAACGAATAAAATCCAATTGATTTAAAGCATCTATCTTGATCATAAATCTCCCTATCTCTACTTGTACCTTTAAAATGAAATTTGTTACTATAGTTAGCTCAGATTGGTTAATATTGAGTGATATAACTAAAAAATATTAAAATATAAGAGACCTAATTAAATCAAATACACTTAAAATTAGGACTAAAATATATAGTTAACCAAAATCAGATATATTTGTGAACATTCAAGTCACTTTCAATATTTGTATGTGGACATTATATGTTCTCTTTCATCCGATATATTCCTTTTATTTTCAATCCTCACCACCAAAATAGGAACAAACAATTAATTAATATTTTAATATTTTATCAATTTTTTGCAATACTATGAAAATGTTGATTCACTCCTTATATCAATGTTAAACCCACGAGTATATGTAAATGTCCACATATCAACGGAAATTTAATACCCTAGTTCTCACGCTAATCATCGAACAATGAATTCTCATATATTATCGAAGTAATCGAACCTTATTCATCCAAAAACCAAAGTCAAGGAATTTGAGGACGAACAATAGGAGTCACCCCCTTAAATGAATGTCTGTTCTGCACATGATTAGTGTTTTTTTTGTTTTTTTGGCCCTTTTCTCAACTCTGTATCTAAAATCTACAGTATAAATTGAATGTTACAGGACATGAAAATATTTTAAGGCATTTTTCCACTTGGCTTATTAGGTCAAATGAAGCAAAATTGAAGCAGAAGATCTGAAGGCAATAATTTTACAACCTCATTTGTTCGACTCGATAAATTCCCTGTACTCGCTCTTCATTTTGACTCCAGGTATATTCCTACATAAGAACCATAGAACAAAATATTGATGAGAGCTACCCTAGCAAAAATGTCATGTCAAGTACTTCATGAGATGATCATTTCGACCAAAAGATTAGAGGTTCAAATTCTCATAAAAAGAAAAAGGAAAAACAAAAAACTCCATTAGATGATCACATGATCACAAGTCGCCAAGAGTCCAGAAGTAAATCCTCACATAGTAACGAAAGTTGTAGAGATTGAAGAGGAAACCTTGTTTTGAAATCATTCAAATTTAGTTTCTTTCTAAAAATCACTTATTTATTTATTTATTTATCTCGATATCTAATTTACTTCCAAATATGTTAAAATTAAGGACCAAAGCAAATGTTTCGAAGGTACAAAGACTAAAAGAGACAAAAGTTTAAAGTACAAGGACAAAAAAAAGGACAAAAAATGGACGCTTCAAAACTGACCAAAATGAACAAAAATGGAGATGAAAATAGTATTTCTTAATATAGTCATAAATTTATATTAAAGGATTTCCGTTGTGCATAAAATTTGTGTAAAAAATTTGTAAATAGATATTAAATTGGTCACGTTTTAAAAGTATAGGAACCAAAACACACGTTTTGAAAGTACCAGAACTAAAATAAACAAAAGTTGAAAATACAATGATCAAAATGAACATTTTGGAACTACAGGAACCAAAATAAATCAAAGCTAGAAAATAAGATGCTGAACCAACCTGATCATCTCCTTATTTTTGAAGAACTGCACGCAGGGAGTACCCATAATCCCAGCTGCTTCTGCTATTTCTTGGTCTTCCTCAATATCAATTTCAACAAAATGTACATTTTGATCAAATTCATCTATCACCTGGAAGATTAAGTTCATGAAGGCTAAGCATCAATATTAGTCATTGGACATTATCATCAACAAAATAGAACAGAAGATATAAGTGGACTTATCATCAAGCATGTCTGAAACAAACAGCAAATTATCCCATAAGCAAAACCACAAAACTGGAAAGCCGCTGGAGATATAACCATATTATCGAAAAGTAAAACCAGCATCTAACTGCTGCCCGAAAGACATAACTTTGAAGGAGAAGAC
>NW_019104574.1:204645-242062 GCF_001995035.1 Momordica charantia
TAACCAAACCAATCAAAATGATCCAAACAAAAATATTTTCAATTTTTTTTAGAACCAAATTGGCCTACATTTTAACAAGAACCAATTGGTTGGATTTTCTCAGTTTAAGTTAACACCTGTAGTTGTAGTAACATTGCTGGGACAATATTCCTTTTTTTATTGATAGGGAACAATATTTGGGACATTGCTGGGAATCCACGATGGCTAACTATCTTAGGAATTAGTAATTCCTATGTGTTTTCCAGTACCAAATGTTGTAGGGTCAGGTGGTTGCCCCGTGAGATTAGTCGAGGTGCGCGTAAGTTGGCCCGGACAATCGCGGATTAAAAAAAAAAAGAACCAAATACTTCACCAGAGAATCAAAGGATAATATTCAATGAAGCAGATTCACAATACAAGCTTCTCCTACTTCATGTTAAGGCAATGTTTTTAGCTACAACTACAATCTCAAAGTTTTTAATTAAACTTCATGAAAACCAATTACTGTAGCACTTAGAACGGCAGCAAAGCAAGATCGCCGTCTCTTAGAACATGATCACAGTATGTACAAGTCACAGTATGTAACATATTTGGATAAATCCTACATCCCCAACAATGAATAAGTTTGAAAATTTTTCTACAAAAGTCACAGAAATAATGCAATCTGATTGGATGGATTGAATATTTTTTCAGCAACAGTCACTACATACATGACAATGCAGAACGATGGAAAATTTTTACCTTACTGAGAATTGGCTTCAGAGTCCTACACGGACCACATGTTGGTGCTGTATATAGTACACAGATAAGCCTGGGGCTTTCATGGTATAGTTTTCGAAGAGCATACTGAAGGGGAAAAATGTATGAGATTAAAATTTGCGTCAATGACAAATAACATTCTGAAAGCCCTAATCAGAGGATAATAAAATCTTATATCAAACATTCATAACATAATTATAATTACCACAACAGAAGAGAAAAATATTTACCTGGCCTCTATGCTTTGTAAGTGTAATGTCAAATCCCTCTTGAACATCCCTGTCCGTCGGTTCCTTCTTGACCTCTTCAGTTTGGGGCTGAAAGAGTAAATACATAAATGATCTGTCAGATGCTTAGTTACTCAAAGTTTGTAAAACTGATATTTTGATTGAAATGCCGAAAATGAGTCAAGAAAAAACAAAAAGATTTTTTTTTTCAATTTATTAAAAAATCCAAGACTCTTTTTTACACAATTCAGTTAATCGAATTTATAGCACGTGCCAACTAACTGAGAAGAAAGAAGTCAACTAATCAATTTCATCAGAGTTTTATTACCTGGTGGAACTCAATAAGAAGATTCTTGCTCACAAGATACCGCTCAACTGATAAAGCAGCAATGCATCCAGATCCAGAAGCTGTGACAGCTTGCCTCCATTCATGATCCTGAGAAGTTAACAAGAAAAAACAATCATAAGATTATATCATACAAGTACATGTCAATCTCATGGTTGTCCAAGTGAAAATATTTATAGAAATTACATGATGAATTTGACTGAGGAACAAATTTTTTGCCTATGTCACATCCTAATAAACGTTAGATTGACAATATAGTTCTTTAAGAAAAAGTTATCCCTTTATAGTTGACTTCTAACATCAAAAGCCGATGTGTACCATAATCCATTTATTATTATTGTTATTATTTTATATAAGAGTGCACCATAATGCATTTAGAGAAGAAAGAAATAAATAAAAATTCTGAAATAATATGCTCCAAGAGCAAAAGATTTACCAACTGCAGAGTTTATGGGATGTCCTAGGGGCCTTAAACATAAGAAAAATGGTACATTCTTATCAAGGGGAATTTTTGCTTATGCTCTTATGCCCTTATGCAAGTCTGTGCTGGAGTCTTTTGTTAGAAGAATTTAATCTGGTTTGGTCTTTGACCAAAAGATGGCAGATAACTTGTTTCAGCTTCTATCAGGGCCTATTTTGAATCCTAAAGAGTTTATCCCTCGGTTAAATGGAGTTAAGGCACTAGTGCATGAGTTGTGGTATGAAAGAAACTTGAGGTTTTTGTTGAAAAGAAGCAGCCTCCTTCAGTATGCTTGGTTCCAGCTAAATTCAAGGCTTCCTTTGAGTTCTTTATCTTCTCTATTGAAATCTTTTTCCCCAAGTTTGATTAGTTTGATTATCTTGTTTTGGGGTGCTTTTATTGCAATTTTATGAGTTTTGGATTTATTTGTAATTTTTGCTTTTTCACTTTTTCGAGAGTTTGTATCTTTGAACAATTTTGTTCCTTTTCATTATTTCAATGAGAAGTTCGTATCTTGTTCAAAAAAAAAATGGTTCATTCTTTTTTCCCTCAAATTACATGCCATAAGTCATACTGATTTAAATATATAAATGATAAATTAAGCAAGTATAGCATGAAAAGTCAAAATAGTTTATGAAAGCAAATTATAAATGGAGTGGAGCTCAAAACTGGGAAAAAAAACAAAACAAAACAAAACAAAAAACAAAAAACAAAAAAACATAATATTACAGAGAATATTTAAAGCTTCTATTTTATTCAAAGGTTAAATTAATATAACTTTCCTTTGCTTTTCATGTTTCGTAGACTATAACGTTCTTTTTTCCTTTACATTGGAAATGGAACTTTGTAGTAGAAAAACCAAGTTTTTTTATAGAAAAYGTTTGGGAGGATATCTATAGCTATACATTGGACTAACTACTAAGGATGGACCTCTTTGTGGATGCATACGTCTGTTTTAAGTAAAATAAAATGCTAATTTTCCCTGCATTTTAGGTTACAAAATTTCATTATAACTACCATTGGTTACATACAAAACATCACGATACCCGTCTCTGGGAACAATTTTAATGCAAACAACAGTATTAAAGAGCCTGCTTGTATATGCAATAGCAATAATCAAGAGTGACTTTCAGGAGGAGAATACCTGCACATCTCCAGCTGCAAATACACCTTCCACAGAAGTTTTTGCAGTACCGTCCTGCACGACCACATACCCAGAGCTATCGAGCTCAACTTGGCCTTTCAATAACTGGCTGTTTGGTGAATGACCTATTCCATAAAACAAACCCTTCGCCTCAAGCACAGATTCGTCCCCAGAATCAACTTTTCGAACTAAAATGCCAGACATCTGCCCTTTTGTATTGCTAACAATGTCCACAGCCTCCGTGTTAAAGTGCAAGGAAACATTTGGACAGTTGAACACTCTGAAACATTCGCGATAATCAACCTGTTAAACAAACATTCAGGGAGTTGAAAACTCACATACAAGTTGTTTATTAGTATCTAATTCACCAGTATCAAGACATCAAGTCAGACAGATAATTAAATATAAATTAATAGACTACCAGAAAGTATACTTTAGCTTGACATAAGTAATGTACAAACGGACTGTCACTTGGCACTAGAAACAACAGAGCCAAAGGGTTATCACAGGTTTTCCCCAAAGATCTTTGCAGGCTATTATTATTATTATTATAATTATTATTATTTTTACAAACGAGATATGAACTTTTCATTGATATAATAAAAAGAGGTCAAAGGAAACAAATTCCTGAAAGGAGAGAAAACGAAAAGAAAAAAAAAAACTCAAAGCTTTGAAAAGATTTGCAATCTTTCAAGCAAAGGCCTCGAAGAAAACATATAAAGGAACACAGGCCCTCCAACCATGAAACCAAGAACCAACAAATATATGAAAAATGTCCAAGCCTTTAAAAGAAGAAACCTCTCCAAAAAAGCCCAACTGCTTTTCGTCCTCGATTATATTGATAATCACATGCCCCCAAGGGGTAACCTAGTTGGCAAGGGCTTGGGATCTCTTGGTCACACTGGCTTCAAGGTCTTAAGTTCAAACCTTTCAGTGAGCTTAGTACCAGAAACCCTTGATGTCTCCAGGGTCCAGACCTTGGAGCAGGCGCGGGTGCCCCCAGGTATAGAGGAACAAAACTCCGACTCCCAGTTATTAAAAAAATTATATATACATATATATTGATAATCACTTGTTAAATTTTGTACTAATTTCTTAGTCCACAGGTGAGGGGAAGGTTGAAGTGTGAAAAGAAAATTAAATTTACCATATTCCATCACCTTAACCTAAACTTTTAGGTTAAGCAATGATTTAAATTTTTAATGCAAATGTTAGCTTTTTAAGGATTAAAACTAAAAAAGTCACTCAAGCAAACAAGTCAGGAACCTACTTAAAGGAATTGCAAAAGAAGAGCCTTCCATCCACGGTTGATCATAAGAAAATTATGATTACAAAAGAATTATTTGGTTTGGAGAATCACCATGTAAAAAGATAATTGAATACTATTTCAAAAAGAATCTTAGGAATTCTCTTTTTTATCTTAAAAAAATCCTTGTTCCTTTCCTTTCAAAGAAGCCACGCAAGAGTTAAAAAAATACATCAATGAATCTGGGTAACTATCCAGTGAACTAAAAATTAAAGATCAACCCCTGAAAGCAACAGAACATCAGAGAAATAGGTGATCCAAAGACTCCCCATTAGAAATGAAAAGATATTGTGCCGCCTTACGAGTTTTCCAACTTTCACTATCCTCCAAAGGCTCTAACTGGGTAGATATATTGAAGTTTTGACTTTCTTCTTCTTGCCCATCCATCACTTGATAGGACATGGGACTTCTCATGACTCAAAAAGTCACTACTATTATAAGGTACATGACATGTTGTTTCTACAGGACAGGATTACCCATAACTCGAAAAGTCACTACTATTCTAAGGTACATGATATATTGTTTCTAAGTTGTAAATTTATCCATTCTAACCTATCACCAAATGAATGTACCAGAAGGTAATAAAAGAATCATTGGATGCAAACCAGTTATGCAACTAACAACATATGTTCTCCTCTGAAGTCTGAATAAGTAATCATGTTTGTATTTTCTATTTTAAACATTCACAATATTAAAAAAATAACATGAAACAGCTATAGAAGGTGGAAACCCTATTTGAATAGTGTAAACTTTAAAGTCAGCAGTCACCACAATCTACTAGAAATTAGAATATAGCAGACATCAGGGAGACACCCATAATAATTTCCATATGAAAAATACTTGGTTTTCTCTTATAAAAGAAACAGAATTTTTCATTGATGAAATGAAAAATTATCAGAAAAAATAAAAACAATTGGGTTTTTTCTTTAAGATACGTGTGAGCATTTGCGATAGTTCCATACACCTCGAAGAATCTCGTGGGAAAACTATCTGACCCTACTATATTTGATTGCCAAGGAAACTTGTAAGATATTAAATCCTAGGTAGGTGACCACCATAGTTTGAACTCATTCCTTCTAAGTCTTTTACTTTGTTCATTGGCCATTGGTTTCTCTCAAATATTTTTGTTTAACAATAAACAAACTTTTCATTGATAGATGAAATGGGATAAAAATGTTCAAAAATACAAACACCCAAAGGAGCATAGAAAAGACGAAACGGCCAAATAAAGAACAAAACTTAAAGAAATACATGGAAATTAGTCAAAGAAGAACAAGATGCCAAAAGACTAGGCAAAACAACTAGCCGAAACAAATGAAACCACTCCCTTCAAGCTTTGGAAGCTACACCAAAAATTTGAGCTCAAGAAAAGGTTAGCTATAAGCCCTTTGAACAAAAATGACCCCTGAACAAATCCACCCGGCCAGGAAGAATCGACAACAAGTACTGCTAACACTCCCCTTCAATGTTATGCACTGGACTGCTTCTTCAAGGACCAAAAGAGGCCACAAACATGATTCCAAAAGAACCAACAGGACCCACGAAATGCTACCAGCAGAAAACTGATCTTGAGAATGACTTCTCAGAGCAATTGCAACCTTCTAGATGGTCTTCCTTTGAGAGCCACAAACAAACTAGCTTTGACTTCATTCCTCATGATAAGAAGGCCTTACAACAGCCCATTCACTAGAACTTAGTAAAAAAATGATTAACCTTTCATATTCTTTAAGAATTTTGACTCTTGAAAAAGAATAACGATAGAACAATTTAACTACTGATTACGGCTTGATTTCATAGATTTGAAAACCACAAAACTAAGCAAAAGAAGAAAGGTTTGGAGGATCAGATTGAGGACCAAAAATTGGTTAAAGACAATTAAGTCATCACTCATCAGTGTTGCTTGACTTAGGAATAACTTCTTGGAATAATGAGCAAACAATCCCTTCATCTTCTTCAAAATCTGCAATTTTTCTAATATCATTATCTCCAATTACTTTAGGAGAAAGTAGCTCTGAATCATAACTACTTACACTTATTTCTTAGTCAATATTTGAGACATCTTCATTCAGTCTTTTGGAAAAGTTTCCATTGGTTGAATTAATAACACCAACCATAACCGAAGTACTATCCTTTGTATCAACCATCTTATCAACAGTAGAAGGTTCTTTGGAAATGTCAGAGAGTCAGAGAGTGAAGGAGGTTGATCATTGTCTAAGATATTGGCAACGGATTTTTGGTTCTTAAGAAGCAAACCAAGTAAAAGTGAGCACTTTTCCTCAAGCAAATCAGACTGCTGGAAATCCTTATCAAGATTCACCTTGCTGTTTTGTGCCTCTAAAGTCGTTTTCTTGAAAAGTGACCGATTGGATGCTGCTCTCTCTTTTCGGTTATTTAAAGGTCTTTTTTGCAGCCCTCTTCCTCAACAAATCTGTTGCTTTCTCTTCTACTCCTTTCCAATTCTTCAAATTCGATCCAGGTTCTTGGTTTCTTGGAGAATAGGACTTCTCTCTCAAGTTGTGGTTATGGCTTCTCCTCCAAAAGATTTTTCGGATTTTATCATTTCAGCTCCCAAGTTACTTTCTGGTATGTCTCCTGGATGATTTTGTCACATATTAGCATGAGTGTTTGCTGGAATCCGTGATGAAGAAAAAGCTCGTCTTAATGTCTCTTATCTCGAAAAGATAATTCATATTATTAAGATTATTTGAAGGAATTGAAGGATATGATGTCTGATCCAAAAGATTCTCCATCTTTGGTTCCCTCTTCATCCAAGTAGATTTCCAACTACTTTGGCACTCAAGTTTCGATTTACGAAGGGCTTCGGCTTCTCTTCTGTTACAAGACTCGTCTTTGAAGCTTTAGATTACTTATATCTTGGTCTTTGGTTGTTATTGTTCTTATTTTGTTTGTAATGCTCCTTGTTGAGCCTCTATTATGTTCTCTTTCGTATTCCTTTTCATTTTCTCTCACTCCTCCGATAGTTTGTATCCTTGAACTCTTTCTCCTTTTCATATATCAATGAAAAGTCATTTCTTGTTAAAGTAAAAATAAATAAATAAATAAAATAAAATAAACTTCACAAAATAATGTGAAGGTGCAAAAGACAGATCTTTTTTCCTAGTATAGAAAAGAGAATAGGTTTGAACAAAGGAGTTTCTAATATCTTTAACACTAATGGGAGGCATGGAGGAATTTTCTAGAAGCCGCGTTTTATTACCCTCGGGAAAAGAGGTCTGACTAATAACAAGGGAGTCATGCAGAACATTTGCATTAGAAGGCCTGCAGTCCTCCAGAAAGTTTCTCACTTCCAGAGGCGGCTCATTAATACTGGTAGCTATCACTTGATCCTCATTTAATGCACACTTGCAACCTTTAACTTTTCAAATAAGATCTCTTCGTTTGCCTCAACCCTCTGCATAGTATACACGAGATATTTCTCTTTCTAGAAAAACAATATAATATTTAAAGAAAAACGTAGCGCAAAAGATAAGACAACCTTACCCTAAAATATATAGTATACACGAGATAATTAACCAACCACTGGGCAGTAAAAATGACTCAAGCTAAAATATTGGAATAATTGAACATACCTATCCTGCATTGCTTTAGAAGCTCTAAGTTGATCCTTACGTACAAGTAAATGAACATGACGAGCATATTTAGTCAGGTATAATGCTTCCTCCGTTGCTGTATCACCTCCTCCAACAACAGCAAGAACTTGACCTTTAAACAAGGGTGATGCGCCATCACAAATAGCACAAGCACTAATTCCCCTACTCCAAAATTCATCTTCACGAGGTAACCTAAGTCGTCTTGCTGTTGCTCCCGTTGCATATATTATACTATTGCACTTAACCTGAAATGGTCAAGGGGGAAAAGCCAAGAAGGAAATCAGAAAGCAAAAGGCACCATGAATTTTTTAAACAGTAAACACCAACATGGATGAATTGTATTGCTTTTAAGCATGGCACAAAATAATTAATCAAATGGATTAAACAAGGAAAGGCTAGAGTGTGAATTATTCTTTGATTCTTTGATAACAAAAAGAAAAAATTGGGGAAAAAGTTAATACACAAAGAAAATAAATTCTTAACGAGAAAGTCAAGTATTCAGAGTTTATTAATACATTTTGTTAGAAAATAATCCATCACCTTGCGTTCACTACTTTGCACAGTAAAAGGACTGTTCTTTACATCAATAGACTCAACATCTTCTTGAAATAATTCAGCACCCCATCGCTCTGCTTGCCTCCGCATCCTGTCCAATATAATGTGTAGATTATGACCAATAAAATCTCTACCAAGGATCCTTAACCAATATCTCTTCCATTGGGATAGAAAGCAAGAAGAACCAAAGAATTTCCCATACTTTATTTTACTTTACCTATCCATCAGATCTGGACCAGTAATTCCATCAGGAAACCCAGGAAAATTCTCCACTTCCGTAGTAGTCATTAACTGTCCTCCAGGAACACCGCCTGCTTGGAAACCCTCAAACACCACAGGCTTTAGATTTGCCCGAGCAGCATATATGGCTGCAGTATATCCAGCAGGACCAGAACCAATGATTACCAGATTCTCGACTCCTGTTATAAAGAATACATTATCACTCTCTTATCCCGAGTACCTCAAATTTCAAACTTATTGCATAAAACAAAATGTTACCAATTATTTTTCATTATATCAAGGAAATTATAGCGTGGAAAATGATTAGAGAAAAACCTCAAAAACCAGTTCAATTTCAACCAAAAAGATGTATAGAAGTTAGAAGGTATGGAATATTATCTATTGCCATATCAAGTGATGGTGATTAAGTTTATATGTCTATCAAATAAACTACATCTACAAATGTTTACAGAAATGAAAAGAACTTATCCAACTACTCAACAATTGAATCAGTTACATATCAGCCCACATATTTTCCAACTAACATAAGGACATATTATATCGATCATTGAGGTGCAAAAGGAAGAAATGTCTACTATCAATTTAAAATTGAGTCAAAAGACAGACCAATGAATCCGCCTCAAAAAACATGCACATTGATTATCTATTCGAACATTAGAAAACTAGTAAATGTATGAAAAGCCGTGGACTCACGTATAAAATGGAAACCACAGATTTCACATCAGAAAAGCTGAACACCAACTTAGAGAACTAAAAGAACTTTTAACTCGATTCTCTTCAAAAAATGACGGAAAATTCAAATAAGATATTTTGCTCTGATTCTCAATGTCTTACTGCTCCAGTACATTGCACAAATTACATCATACAACATCCTACAAATGGAAATACACACATACATTCAGAACAGGTAAACATAGAAGAAAGACAAATGACTACGCTTAAAAAAAAAAAAAAAACATGCGCATTGACTATGTACTCAAACATCAAGAAACTAAAAAAGCGTAAGAAAAAATTGTATAGTCACGTGGAAAATGAAAACCACGGATTCCACACCGGAAACCTTCACCATCAAAATCCGAGCACTAAAAGAACTCGAAACTCGATCCTCTCCAGCTCTACAGCACCAGACATTACAAGAACACAACATCGAAGATATTAAAACACACACAGTTACAGACTTACAAACGCAGCAACGAGCACAAACACATTACATTAGCACGGACGAACAAAATCAAAGTAACCTGGAGACGGAGAGAGGTCGCCGGAGGACGCGCGAGGGCGAAGAAGGAGACGAGAGGAGCGGGAAGCGAGGGGGCGGCGGCGAGCGGAAGAAGACCTGAGGAAGACGAGACGGTGAGGAGGCGGCGGCGGAGCATTGGAGACGGTGGCCATGGCGGAGAGGTGGTGAGAAGGAAGGGCGGGGCCGATTCCTATCTTGAGAGAAGCAGCCATTTGAGTTTCAGACCATACAATTTACAAACCAGACACTGAGAGAGCTCTCTGTTTTCTTCTTTTCTTGGGGACTGTGTCCCACGCGCTCTATGTTTTATCCGGAACTTGCCACTCTCCTCGTGGACTCCAATGATAATTCGTATTTGGTAATCAAAAATATTGAGAACAAAAAAAATTAAATTTTATTAGATGGATTACAAGTTTGTCTCTCAACTTTCACCAAAGTTCTCTCCATTTGGTTCGTGCATTTTAGAAAAATTTTAATTGATTCTTGAACTCTTGAAGTGATATTTAGTCGTTTGCAAATGTGTAAGAAATTAATATTTAGTTGCAAATCTAGAATGTAAAAAACCTTTAAAATAGACTTTTTTTTAAATTTAAAAAAAAAACTCTAAGGGACTGTTTATTTTTCGGAAATGTAGATGTTCGGTATCTATAGATGCCTGGAATTTCAGATGCCCGGAATTTTAGATGTTAAGATAACCACGTTTGTTTCGTAGGAAAATTTATAAGGATATCCGGGAATATTTGGATAGTCACGTTTGTTTTGGAGGATAAATTTATAAAATGGTCCAAAAATACCCTTACCAATAGTTATATAATTGATAGATCATTTAATATAATAGATTTATTTGAATTAATTTATTTATTTTTTATTTTTTTATATTTTATTTTGTACATGAATTAATTCATATTAACTTAATATATATTTCATTCACGCTTTAATAGTTTCCAAAAAGACAATCATATAATTTATGCTATTTTGAGTGAAATTTATTTATCCTATCATCACATTATATTTTTTTAAGAGGAAAAATATCACAGGTATGTTGATCGTAAAAAAGTTGTTGATTTAAAATTGTATATTTATGATAATAAATATTATTAATAATGTAATTCCTTCGTTAAAAATAAAATGGAGATATTATATAATTTAATTACAATTTATTTTACATGTAAATCTAATATACAAATATACATAATAACATAAAGTTGTTCATTAGACCATGAGTACATTGATTTATTTTAATTATAAATTTAAAAATTTTAAATAAAGAATCTTTTTAGGAAAAATTAAAGAAAATATATAGAGAAAAAAAATGAAGGGTAAAAATGTAAAAAGTGGATTTTCTCAACCTGGGAATCTTGGAAACCCGTGTTTCAAAATGACATCCAAAACTCGTAAGATGCCTCCCGTATGAGCATCCTAGGATACCCGGACATCTCAACATCCCCGGGTATCTTACATTCCCACAAAACAAATGTGTGAATTCAGATGCCCGTCCAACGAGAATCTTGGATTCCCACAAAACAAACGGCCCCTAACGTTGATATGTCTAATATCAAGTGTAGGAGTGATATACCTTATATTAGTTTATATCAATCAGTGATATACCTAAATTGAAATATATGATTGGTATATTTAGTGTGACCAATGTACTCTGTATTAGGTATGTCACTTGAATATACCTGATATGAAGTTTACTGCTTTTATACTTGGTTGTCGGATATATTAATGATATACCTAATATAAAGTATATCATTAATTTATTTAGTGTGGTCGATATACTTCATATTAGGTATGTCTACTTCATATCATTAATTTATGTCGATGATCTATCTATACTATATATAAATGGGGCTATGGTGGAGAATTTTTGCTTTACATTTTTGCCCTCCACTTTTTAATAAAGACCTATTTTACCTTTCAAACTTCTATGGGATGCAACTGTTGGGTCGAGGTGTCTGTTGAGAGAAGTGATGTGTTCATTTACATATGGTGCGATTGTATAACACAACATATTGATGTATTTTTTTAGATAGATAAGTTAATCCAAGAGATGAGATTCGATGAAATGATATATCAATTCCCAAATAGGTGTGATTACAAACATCTATATAGCATGAAAGAAAACATCATGTATAAATTTGTGTATTTTTTTTATCTCTCAAAATGTCTATGAAGGCTTTTCTCTTGCAGAAAAATCAAAACTTTTCAAAAAAAACGAAAATTAAAAGTTTTCGTTATTTGCAAGCTGGGAAACACTAAGGATCCGAGAATCCATAAATTTATTTGATTTGATGATGAGGTAGAGTATAAAATTACATTTTCATATTAATATATTAATGATTTATTTTAGTTTTAATGTTCATATTCTTCCTAATATAAACTCTTGATTGTTCATTGATCTTAACTACTTTTAAATTCCTTGTTTCATGTTTACATTTATGTTTATGTCTTTATTAACTAACTTGAGTTTCTAAACTGATGAGTTAGTTTTGACTAATAATTTATGTATTGTGATCTTATTTGAATACTTGACAATGAATATTTCTTACCTGAATTGTTAAATTAATTATTTTACATATTAGATTGCTGTATTAGTTTTCATATTATACTTATTAATTGGACTTTTGCTTTCCTATTTTGCCATTTAAATTTTCCAAAATTTATATTTTGTCCTTCAATTTTTGGTATGTTGACAAGAGCAATTATTCAAGTAAATATGTCTGTTGAGATAAGTTAATCTCATAGCTATGGTTAGAGTGTTATCATCCACATATGATGTGATCTATAATACAATATGAAGCATCACAATCAAATGGTAGAGATGTGTCTATAGAGGAGAAAGTACGTCTCTTGTTTTGCCTTTTAAATTTATGTAAATTCATATTTTAGTTTTTTAAACATCATTTTTAATATAGTTGAAAAATAAACATTTAATTCCACGTGCATTGCACATGATTATTGCTAAAGACACGGTTATTCGAGTTAAAGTGTATGTTGGGAGAATTAATCCAAAAGGGTTGTGACTATTCGATGAAACAAGAAGTTAATCCAAAAGAGTTGTGACTATTCAAGTGAAACGGTGTGTTAAGAGAAGTTAATCAGATGAAGAGTACAACTGTTTGATGAAGTAATGCATCTATCCGCATATAGGTTTCATAACAAATCATCTATGAAACGAAAGATTACGTTTTTTCTTCTTTGACCTAAAATTCATTTTCAAAATATTAATGAAGATTGTTTCTTTTTCTTCGTTAGTGAAAACTGAACCATGTCAAAAGAATATTTGAGAATTCATAAGCTTGTTTAATCGATTGCAAAGTAAAGTATACAATTATATATTCGTGTTATCCAACTTTTATTTTTCTTTAGATTATTTTAATAATTTTATGTATATTACTTCTAGGTTATATATTAATGATACTTTCATGTTTTAATATTTTGTTAATGTTATTTTTCAAGTTTAATTTAATATTCAGTTAATTTCTGAAATTTTAAAATATATTCATGTTATTAGTTTTCCTATTTATCTTAATATGACTTTTTGATTGATATTGTTCTTATTTTATTTTTCTTGGTCGTGTGATTTTTTATCCCATATTTTTCAATGATTTCATGGCAATAGTACCACTTAGAAATTATGTTTAGTTGCTATTTTATATCTTAACTAGTATATCTAAAAGGAAGTATATTATTAGTATAGTTGATGTATCATGTATATCATTGGTATACCAAATATTAAATATATCATTCTTATATATATTTTTTTTGGAAAAGGTAATTCACATATTTAGTATAACTGATAATACTTCAGGTAAGGGATATCAGTTATATCGATGATATACTTTATATTCAGTATATCAATTATATACGTAAAATGAGATATATTATTGATATACCTGATACATCAATAAGAAACATGTTATGTTACTTAAACCAAAATCTTCAATTTGAAAAATATTTATCATTGATACACTTAATATGAAGTATATCGTCTATATATTTAACGTGACTAATCTACTTCATATTATAGGTATATCGATTCCTGAAAATAACAAAAGGCAATATCGAAATTAAAAAAATTCTTAATTTAAAAGTTTTCCATATTTGCTTTTGTTGACATTAAAAATATCATGGTATTTGGTTGGCCTCATCTAAATTTGTGTCATCAAATACTTAAACATGTGTAAATTTAACTCTATCAGGTAATCTTTAAATAATATTATCATCGTGTCACATGATGACATCAATGTTAAACTAATTAATTAAGTTAAATGATGGCGACCTATTAAACACAAGATTGAAAGTTCAACGATCTATTAAAAAGCCAAGAATGAGACTAAATAAGCACAACTATGAAAGTTCAAACTTCAGTATATGTTTACCTAGAGTAAATTCTCTTGACGTGGGAAAGAGTTAAAAATAAGATTATCTTATGATCCACCGTATTAGTTCCCGTCGACATGTTGAAACATTTCTATAGTATTGCAATAAATCAACAAAATATGAAAATTATCAACAAAATATCAGTAATATAGAAATAATATATGTATTAAAAAAATAGAGAAATAATATTAATATTAATAATTTTTTACTTATTTAGAAATGGTGAAAATACTTATTTATTAATTTAAATATTTGTTGCGGGTTTTTTTTATTTTTATAAATTTAAAAAAATATATATCGATATTTTTATTGACATTTTTATGAAATTGAGAACTCGGTATTTCCACCATCGATATTGATATTTAAAAAATCTTGTTTGTGATAGTTCATTTCTTAAACCTTTCAACAATTGTCATCTTAGTTTAAGAATCGCAAACAAAAGAGTTTTCAATAGCTCAATGCATTCAAATTTCTTTGACCCAAAATTGTTTATAACTTCAATTTAGTCCCTTATCTTTGCCATTTGAAAATTTTCAATTTAGTGCCGATATTTTAATATATTTAGAATTGACTGGTGATAAATTTATACGACATAGGTACTTAGAAGATTGGTGAAAATTTAGAGAAGTAAAAAAATCACATAAGGGACGAAAATTTACAATTCCTCCTCAAATTTAAAGATTTATTTTTTCGATAACAGTAATTTCATCTCTAAATTTTGTCAATTCACTAAATATCATATTATGCAAGTTTAATATCAACCAATTTCAACATCTTCCGACACAACGAGGGACTAAACAAATATGAAAACATAAGAGATTATTGAGGGAAAAAAAGCACCCAAATATTATGGAATAAATTATATATTTAGCCTTTTCAGTTTTTAACTAATAATTGAAAAGAAAACACACTATATTGCTATGGGATGGGCCAAAGCATATAATAATATTACAGCATGAAAAATGTGGGAATTCAATCATCCACCAGCTGGAATTAATTTAAAGATTCTCACCAATATAAAAAATGGTGACATTGTTTTCAAAGTCACAAGTGCCATAAATAATAAATTAAGATGAGAGGCTTCCACTAAAACCTTAATTTATAAAAAAGATATGACCAACTAAAATGTAGAAAGTTAAATGAATAATGGTTTTTCGCGCTTTTATGATAATGATTTTTGTTGATGCAGAAATTTGGTCCATCAACATTATCAATTAAAGTATAGCAAATAGTAGAGTTTTGTAGCTTACGTCAATTATGAGTATTTTTTGGAAAATCGTAAGGTTATCAAGATATTTTCTCATTTTGAATATAAGACATCTTCTCCTAAATCTAGAGAAAATTAAAATAGAATTATGTTTGATAATTATTTTTTGTTTATTTTTTTTAAACAAAAATATTTGATAATTATTTATTGTTTTTATTATCTAAAATTTTAGATTTACAAACGTAAACATTTTATATAAATTTTAATGTTATATTTACTTATTTTTATATTTATTATTCATTTTAAAATAAAATTAAAAAAAAAAGATAAAAAGGACCTTTTATCTATATTTTAGAAAAAATTATAAATAAGAACAAAAAGAGTTTCTAATTCTGGAAACGTTTCTTAAAAAATTAAAACGAAAAAAATCATTATTAAATATTTATGTTTCTTAAATTTTGAAAATAAAGAATAAAAAATAGGAATGTTATCAAATAAAAAATGAAAATGTTTTAAGTTTTGAGATTTTTACTTCATATATATTTTTTTGAAAATCGTGATGTTTTCCGTGTTTCTACATTTTAAATATAAAATTTTAAATGCACAATTACATTTAAAAAATATAATTTTTTTTAATAAATATGGGACTTTTTAAAATAATGTTTTATTTAAACTTATTTTTAAAATAATAAAATTAAAGAAAAAAATGTTTTTTTAAACTTATTCTAAAAATAGTGCCTTTTAAATTAGTTCCCCACTCGAGAGACGACCATGTCATTTTTAGTAGTTCGTCGTCTCTTCAAGAGACAATCATAAAGACGTACGTGACGCTTTCTTGGCACCATATCTGATTTTTTAAAAAAATCAAGATATGGTCAGAGACGACCATGTGTCAGCACCCATTTGTCGGTCATTTCTTCCGGGGATGAAGAGACGACTTGGATTTTTAAGGAAAAAATAAATATTTTTATACATTACATATTAACAAGTTTTAAGATATCCATTAGTGGCACAGTAGAGGACCATGTCTTGATTTTTTAAAAAAATTAGTACCACGTCTTTATGGTCGCGATCAACTACTAAAAGTGGCATGGCCGTCGTCTCATAGACGACCAAGTGGGGAAGCATTATTTTTTGAATAAATTTCAAATGAAGTATTTTTTTCTTTAATTTTATTTAATGCAGCATTATTTTAAAAATAAGTTTAAATAAAAATATTATTAAAAAAAATCCCTCAATTTTTGTTATAAATATATTACTTAACCCACCTTTGAACAAATTTTTAAAATGAGGATATTTAATTTCTAAATCAACTATCAAATAAATATTAAAAACACTGAAAATCTATAATACAACTTTACTTTTTATTGAATGACCTATTTTCAAACGACCAATCAAACATGTTATTTTTTAAGTCAAATTTTTACCTAAAAAGTCATAAAATGGTGATATTTACCCCTAAGAACAAAGTGGGGTAAAAAAAAAGGTGGATTTAAATGGGAAGAAGCTCAACAAATTAAAGAGTAAATTTTTCTTTAAAAAAAAAAAAAAATTAAAACAAAAGTTAATCTCATTATCTTCGAGAAATTATAAATTATTGAAGTAGATACGTTACGTCCAAGACAAGAATCCAAGAGATAATATACCCATTTGAATTAAAGTTATGTAATACAAGACAAAAGTGTAGCTACTTATGAATAATAAGTGCATGTCAAGCTTTTAAATTATTTAACATTACTTGTTTGGTGAGGAAATTAATTTTTTTTTTTATAATTATTAGAATAACTCCCTGTATCAAATACAAATAATTGATTAATTATTATTAGTAGTACTGGTAAATATGCACTGTATATGTAAACTATAACACTGGAAAACAGATTACAACATAACTAGCTACAAACAATATAGTTCTGACAATTTGATGAACACAGTTAAATATAGTAGTGACACGCTTCAGTAGCGCTGACGTGAAGACAATTATTCGCTCTGCACAAGCTGCTAGCAGTCTACAGCAATCGTTTCAGTAGGATACAACGACTAACTCTAGTAGAACAGCAACCTCGAACTACTCTGATCTGGCAGAACTCTTAGATACTTGCTCTCAATATAAACAAGATGAACAACTCAAAAGAAGAGAGAACTCTTGTGGGAGGAGGAGAATACTCAATTGTGTATGCTTGGATATTTCAAAATGAAGAAAATCACAACTATATATAGTTGTGTAAATATGAAACTCCTCACACATGAATTAAGTTAACTTTAACAACACGAAGAGAAACTCCTCATTTGAAGTATAAATTCAACTTTAACAACATGTAACTCTAACAAAATAAAGTTACATAACACAAAATTGAAACAAAAAACAACTTATGAAATAAATAATGAATTTGTTACAAATATAAAATAAGTTGTAAATTCTTAATACACAAATTTAATTCGGATGTTAAATTTGTATACTCGACGATTTTCTCACTTTCTTTCACATATTAAACATCCAACAATTAATAGAATAGATTACCATTTAAAATTTTAAGAATAATTAAAATTAATTTTATGTATTTTTATTTTATGAAAATTGGTTAATGGTTTATATTAACCTATCTATTATTTAAAAATTGTAATAAATTTAAAAATAAAACTATAATATTATAAATTTTATGGGGATTTATTAAAAATTGTAATAGACTCTTACAATAAAAAGATTGACAATTTAATTTTAAATTAAATATTTTTACTTAATATTCAAGTATTGTTATTAGAAAAATAAGAAAAAATAATTTGAAAAATATAATAAATTTCTTATAAATTTTGAACATAAAGGACATCAAGTTGATAAATTTAAAGCATACACAAATATTTTAAATATAAAATAATATTAATTATAAATTAACAATGAAAAGAAACAATAGATTTAAAAAACTAAAGAAAAGTATAGATATATACACTTTCATTAAAATAGTATTTATCTCATCTCGTAGTTGGTAACAAATACTATTGTTCAACGACGTCAAAGTGACTAAAAAAAAAAAAAACGTCAAAGTGGAATTGTAACATCTGAAGCTAGATTTGAGATACATATTGAAATTAATTTCATGCCACTTCAATGTATCACATATATTTTAAGCTACTTTAATTTTAAGATTAAAGAGATTTTGAGAGCAACGGATTGAGAGAGACTAAAAAAAATAGAGGTGGATAAATTAGGTAAGAAAACAAACTAAAAATAAACAAAAAAATGGAGTTCAAAATGGTGGTAGATAAATTATGTATGAAAACATTCTTTTATAGTAGATGATGAAAAAGTTACAAATTTTTTTTTTGAATTTCACGACTTATGAAATTTTAATATTAATTCTCAAAAGTATTAATTGAGGTTTTTATTTTCTTAGAATATATATTAAGTGAATATCTTTTTTTTAAACATATATTAAGTGAATGTTATCTTTATACATCTCAATGCATAAAAAATTATATTGTGTGCATCTCTAACCTACACTAATATATATTTTGAAACTATTTTAAATTAATTAATTAAGTTTAATATATGTTTTAGCTTTAATATTTTGATGATTTTTTAATTTAGTTTCTTACCGTTGGTAAATGTTAAAATTGGCTGATATTAACTTACATAGCATAGCATAATATTTACTGAATTAACAGAAATTTAAGAGAAGAAAACCTAATTCATCCTCTAAATTTCTATGAAATTAATACAACTTCCAAGTTTTGGAAGTTGTTTTTCTTTTTATGTTATTTTCTCTTCTCTGATTTTCCATCCATTCAATAAATATTATGTCATGCAAGTATATCATCAACCAATTTTAACACTCAGAAACATAGAAAGACTAAATTGATAAATTGGATCTTTTTAAACAATACGGACTAAATTAAAAAATCATCCGAAGATTAGGGCGTAAAAATTACATTTGGCGAATTAATTAGGTTGCCATGAAAGAAAAGGAAAAAGAAAAAGAAATCGAGTCGCCACGTGGCAGTTGGAGGGCAAAGAGGTAATTAAGAATTTATGTAAGGTTGAGAAAGAACTTGGCCTCAGCGGCCGAACCCCAATCCAAAAAATCCAATAAAATAATCAAATTTGTCAAAAATTGTAAATTTCTTCCACGCCTTCACGTCAGCGCGTGCGTTACACGCTCCAATAGTCAAAATGGTTTGTGGCCTAAAAAAGTTTCTAGAATGTATGCAATTTGAATTTTTTCAACCAAATGAGGCATATTTTGACAATCTTCTTCCACCTAATGGCCCAACATACCCTAAAATTCAAGGAATATCCGAGACTAATTACTATTCTTTTTTTAAAAAAAATATTTATACCTATCAGTGTCCCGATCCTACTTCGACTAATGTTACCGGACAACCGTTTGACCCTACTACATTTGGTTATCAAAGTTTCATATAAGAAATTAATTACTAAACATCATGTAATTTGAATTCATTCCTGAGATTAATTACTATTTTAGTCTTATACTTTAAGTTTATTTAGTCTTTTGTATTTTAAATTTTTATTCATCTTAGCTCATGTATTTTGTTTCGATCTCTGCACTACATTTCGCTCACTGAATTTTTTTTAAAATGTAGTCATAAATTTATATCTCTATTATATGTAAAATATGTGTTAAAATTTTATAAACATGGACTAAAATGATCTTTTTTAAAAGTACAGGAGGGCTCACGAATGACTCATGTTTGACATCCGAGAATTTCCCGCCACATAGCTAGGTTTTTTGTCATGACTCTGTTACCACTTGTTAAGGACAACATTATCCCCCTACTTCAAAGTATTTTTCACAATGATATGATATTTATCTACGCGCTCTAGACACATAACTCTCACGACTTTAATTTTGGTTTCACCTAAAAGGCCTCTGGCCAATTGAGATCGTTGTACCAAACATTTTGAAATTACAGAGATTGAAATGAATCAAAATTAAAAATATAGAGATTTCAAATAAATCAATAATTTGACGAGACTCTAGAAGATTGATAAATTGAGTGAAGTTTTTACCAAATAATATGCTTTAACAAATTGAGTTATACTCGAATTCTAATAAGAAGATGTAGGGTAGGTCATTGTTTTGATAGGACCAATTGACCCACCACTTGACTTTCTCTCTCTCCTCCAAGAAAATTTGTTCTTCGTAAAATTTTGGGGAGAGAGAAGTCAAAGATGAACAATTTAATTAAAGTGAGAGAGAGAAAATGAAATTAGGTGAAGGATTTGTGATGTTGTAATCAAAGAAAGTGAAGTATCAAACTCTCCCAACTAAAAAGAAACCCTCAACTTTGAACCAAACAAATTAAAATCTCAATGTTTTGCTTTTAATTTTCATGTATATATTATTGGATTGCTTTTCCTCCCCACTTTTGACTCAACAATTATAATATTTAAATTGTTTAAATTATGTGTAAAAAGGGTATAAAGTGGTTTTTCTCTTTGCTTTTTGTTTATAATCTCAACATTATAAACATGGGTTATTGTGAGGGGGTGATCTAGGTTTTTCTTTGGGGAAAAAATTGAGAATACCATAAATTTGAAATTATTTTAACAAAATATGATAATTTTTTTCTTTTTTCTAAATTTGAAAATATTTGTCTTCCTAACTCTGAACTCTAATAGTTGTGTCCATTTATTTCTTAGGTTAAAAATAATTTAATTATGTGTCTAAACTTTTCCTTCTGATTTTTATTTCATAAAGTTCTTACCTTTTAACACCTTGATGATATCTGGAATAAAATTAGATTATAATTTTCTATGATTTGTTTACAACATGACACGAAAAAAAACTTAGGTCAATTAGATAAAATAAGAGTAGGTGGGTAAAAAAATCAAATGGTTGAGTGGAATACATTTTAAATCATCGTTTTTGGCCCACCCCTCTTATATTATCTTATCCATCTAGCCATAACTCTCTTGTGCCACTTATTGTCACGGGATAGTACTCTAAAGGAAAAAAATTTGGTGTTACACAAGTATGGATACTCGTTTCATTCATTATTTTGACACGTTTCAGTATCGTATTTAAAATAAAGAAAGATCCACACTAACATTAAAAAATTATTTATAAAGGTAAACTAGATATGATATACCAATATTTTCAAAATTCAAAATTCAAAGACCAAAACTATTATTTAAACCTAAAATAAGAAAGTCTTTAGTTTCTCAAAAGCTCTTACTCACTCCTTTGACCCAAAGATGCTTAGTCAAAACAAAACCTCACACCATATATAGATAACATGAAAAAATGTATAATATATATGAATCAGTCAAAAGCCAAATACATATATTTAAAAGGAAAAAAAATCCATCTTTTTTTGCCCCAAAAGTAAATACGAACACATCATATATTATCTCTTCATCAAAAACTTTATCCTTTTCCTAACAACAAAGCAAGTTTAATCTTATTCAACACAAAAACCTAAAACAAAACATCATTAAAATATTCAAACAGAGAAAAATTTTGACTATAAAACATAGAAATGGTCGTCCATTTCTCGAGAGAGAGAGAAGAATTCTTGTTCTCTTCATTATATATCTACAAAACCCCTTTAATTTCTCCTTCTCTAAAATCCCACAAAATCCATAAATTCCATCCATATCCTCATCTCTCATATTCTACTTAATTGTTAACATGGAGGCCGGCGTGAGCAATGATCGGAAGGGGTCGCCGGCAGCGGCGGCGGAGGAGGAGAGTGTGATAATGAGAAAGTCAACGCCGCCGCCGTTTCTGGTGAAGACTTATAAAGCAGTGGAGGATCCGGCGACCGACGACGTGATATCGTGGAACGGCGACGGGACGGCGTTTGTGGTGTGGCAGACGGCGGAGTTCGCCAAGGATGTTCTTCCTACTCTCTTCAAGCACTGCAACTTCTCTAGCTTTGTTCGCCAACTTAATACATACGTACGTATCTTTTAATTTTTTTTGTTTTTATGGTTAAATTATGGATTTCGTCCACTAATTTCAATTTGGTCCTTATAAGTTTCGATATGGTCCCTAGTTATTATTTAAACTACTTTTTGCTGCTCACTTGAAAATCTTACCTTTTATCTTCAGCTAAATTTATATAGTTGGTGAGATTTGACCAAAATATAAGGATCAAATGGAAAATTTTGACCGTCAACTCGAAACTTTTGAAAAAATTATTAAATTGACTCAAATCATAAAGGTTTAATTTGATGGGGTGTGATTGGAAATTCAAATTTTAACTTTTAAGGAAATTCTAAATGTCTTTACCAAATCTTGGGTTGAAATATGTTTTGTTTTTAGCTTGGGAATTGACGAGATGAAAGAGAAAATGCATGGGTTTAGATCTTGTTAAGTTTTTACTAAAAATGGAAAATTAAATAGGAAAAGGAAGAACAAGATATAGTTTGGCTAAGTTATGTTTTGTTTTTTGTTTTTAAATTAGGTTTTTTTTTTTTAATTTCTTCGAATCGATTCCTGTAAGAGAGGCTCATTGTCTAAGTAACACAGTAACCAACATAGAGTTTAAATTCAAGACCTCATGATAAATGATACCACAAGGCCCAAGATCCTTGCCCTGTTGCGTTGGTTATCGGGAATGAATAAGTTTTGTTTTGAGTATGATATATATACTTTTTTAATTTTTGAGAATAGGAGAGTGGGTCCATGAATTTTATGATGGGGATTAGATTTTAAAGACAAAATATTATTTACATTTCTTTTCCTTGTCTCTTATTATTTTTTTTTAAGATATTACCCATTCAAACAAAAAGATGTAAAACTAAGGTCGTGAGGAGGTAAACGTTTTGAAATAAACTCAATGGCCTTTTTTGTACCTTAGTTTACTAACAAAAATAAGGAACATGTAAATAACTAATTCTATAAAATTATTTAATATATTTTTACCAATAAATTAATTGAAAAGTTAACGAGGTAAAACAAAGTCAAACCGAACAATACTTCACCCTACAACAAATCTTGATTTTTATTATCGTAGTGATCAGTAGATAAAACACCCATTATATTCGTTAGGAGGGTAAATTTATTGAATTAGAAAAAAAATAAAATAAATAGTAGAAGGGAGAATAAAGTCTTTGTTTCTATCTTCAAAATAAATTTTGATTTTGACCTTTAGAGACTTAGTTTACTTATAAAGATTGATATTTCAAACACAACAAAATGGTTAAGTTGTACTTGTCCAACCTAACTTGATTTTGAATTTTTTCAATCAATAAATTTATTTTATTTGACATGTGGTTTAATTAATTGCATAAATTAAATAATAATCATATTTGTTACCCATACTAAATGGACGATAACAAAAGAAGGCAAAATCTTTAAAAGGCTTTAGTGAGCATATTAAGGCATACTCCTTATTTTTTTTTGTCCAATTTTGTCAATGAAGTTATTATTTATTTAAAATTTTAGTTTAGTTATGTAAAAGACATTTTAAAGTTAAGGATCTATTATATTTATTGTAACTCATTAACTTAAATTTTTGGAGTCTTAAAAAGAAAAATAATAATAATTAAATTGAAATTTTGAGTGGGCCAGAAAATTTTCACTATTACATTTACTTTCTATTTCAATCCTAGTATTTTTTTGTTTGATTGATTTTGTTAATAAGTTTATATTATTTATTTATTTTATTTTGTTTAGATATGTATTAGACACTTTTAAAGTTCACAGTATTTTTTTTTGTTTGATTGATTTTGTTAATAAGTTTATATTATTTATTTATTTTATTTTGTTTAGGTATCTATTAGACACTTTTAAGGTTCAGAGATCTAAATTAACAAACTTATAATATTTAGCCATATCAAGTGCTTGATTCTCTTCTCAAATTCAAACTTTTTCGCAGGGGTTTAGAAAGGTGGCCACGACAAGATGGGAGTTTTGCAACAACAAATTTCAAAAGGGTGAGAAAGAAAAGCTCTGTGAAATACGAAGAAGGAAAGCATGGACGTCCAACAAACAACGCGTAGCCGAAGCATCAGAACATCACGAGCTCGATGAAGATCAAAGATCATCCTCGTCGAACTCGTCGTCTTCGGAGTACAATACTCTCGTGGACCAGAACAAGCGGTTGAAGGAAGAAAACGGGGCCTTAATCTCCGAGCTCGCGAGCATGAAAAACAAGTGTAGAGAGCTTCTTGATTTGGTGGCTAAGTGTGGAAAAAAGAGTTCAAAGGAAGAAGAGGTAGATGAGAGGCCAAAGCTATTTGGAGTGAGGTTGGAGGTTGAAGGAGAGAGGGAGAGGAAGAGAAAAAGAGGAGAAAACAATCAAGAGATCAATGAAACAGCAACTTTCTTGCTATCTCAATCATGCAAAATGAAGGTCAAAGAGGAGAAAGCAATTATTAGATTTTAAAAAGGCTACTAAAAAATCTAGTAGCTTATAGAAAGATTATGCTTGTTAGATGGCAAATAGTGCATTATGAAGAAGTATAGAAACATAATCTGTAAAAAGATTTTATTTGATTTTTTTGTTTTGTTTTTGTTATAATTTATAAAGACTAATAAAGGCTAAATGGCTAACATGTAAAATGGGCACAAGCTCCACTTTTCAATTTATATGATCAATGTGGTGTTGACACGATTCATAAGGGTAAGGGTTAATGTAGATAAAACTCCCTTCATTCATCTTTCTTTTGATTGAAAATTACTCTAGGATTTGTTACCAATGACACGAATCAGATTACTCTTCTTCTGATCCGACAGGTTCTTTCCCAACTCAAATTGAAAAGGCTGTCTCACATCGAGGACCTCGACCTTTCCTAAACCCTATCAGCCAGATAGAGGCAAAAAAATATCTTCAAAGACGATATTCAATAACTGAGAAAGCGCATCCGAACCAATGATATCAGCGACGACTTGCGTGAGACGGGAGCATTAGAGTTTATAGTACTACAAATGTCTGAAGTATTTATTTATTCTTACCAGGGACATAAATTTCAAATATAAAGCCAACCAACAGTTCAATGGTTAAGATATATAGTTATTCTTTAAGATTAAAGTTTGAATTCTCACTCCCACATTTATTATACTGAAAAGAAATTTCATATCACAAATATTATGAACATTTATTTCTCAATAGAATAGAGAAAAATGCAACTTCCACTGTTGGTAAACCACAGTCCTATATTTACACTAGATAGCAGTAATTTCTTTGGGCTTTTTCTGAATAAACAATGTTGGTGTCAAAGCAAAATAAAATAAAATAAAAGTTTTGAAACAATGAATATCTTGATAGATGATAACAACGATGTATAATTATTATAGAAAGAAAGTTTGTCCGCAAACCATCATCAACTTGAATTTGAAATAGCTTCTTCAATAAGAGCAATCTATTGACTTTATTTTAGTTGAAGAATTCAACCGTTTTGATAATGATAATGATAATGATAGAGCTATTTTTCATTAATACGCGTTGAAGACGAAGTAAAACAAACTTGAGAAAGAAAGGATCAAAGAAAATGAGAAATTGAGAATGATCTATAAATGGTTTAAGTAAAAAAAAAAAAAAAACTTAATCGAACCCATATTCGACCAATAGGATGTGGAAGAAAGAAAGCATCAAGCCTCACATAGATCAATTGCCTTGTATTCATTGCTGCTAGATGAACCCATCAGCTAGTCAGAATTAGCTTTGGACTCAAATCCATGCTAAAACAGTAAAATTGACCATTAATTCTATACACTGGTTCGGTTCAATTGGTTGGTCAACTTTTTTAAAAAATAATAATTGGATCCGTACTTTTTGTGCAAAAATATCATCTTTCATTAGGGTTCTCTAAAACGACGTTGTTTTGCTTGGTGCAAAATGAATCATCTTATCTAAATTATTTTTCTCCAATGAAATAATGAATCGCTTGTATATATGACAACAAAACTAATATAATAGCAAATATAACATCATGATGAATTTGGAAACCTAGGAGGGAAAAGAAAAAAACCCAACTCAAATCCACTCATGAAAAGATTTAATTAACGTTGAAACATCTATTAATCTATTAGAGAATATAATCTATCATTGATAGATGTATGATAGACTATATTATAAATATGTTTTTCCATAACAATTGGTGACGATCTATATCGACTGACTACTATCAATTTTCGTTCGTTTATACAATTTTCTAAAATTTAATGTGCGTCTCTAATGGCTACGATTACATCTGAATTACTTGACCAAATGCACAAATGATAAGCAAATAAGCGAATAGGCCTAAGAGAAATTATTCAATGTAGCGGGTACTCATAGATGCATGAGAAAAAGATTATTTTATTTTTTTTTCTTTTTAGGCTAACACGATTTTAAATTTAGTAGATAATGACAAGTGATATGCAAATTTCTGAGCAAACAGTGTCCTCCCTTTGTTGCTCATGGTCTTATAAGCAATAAAACCCCATACCATACATTTTTACATCAAAATGAGTAATTCTCATGCAACATCAAAGCATCTCATATCATATTACAATGTTATATTTACTAAAGTTGTGACATACAAAAATTTCTCAAGAAGTCTCATGGACTTGAATGAGAGCAGATATATTCACTTCTAATTAAGGATTTGAGGCAAAATGATTAAATATTGTTTCTAATGTTGATTGGCCGAGACTGTATTCGGCAATTCCGAGCTGTTTTCTGGATGAGGAAAACAAACATCACAGAGTAGATCAGATTGCTAGTCAAGCCAAGTGATTAAGAAAACTCAGAAGAGCACGAATTAAGTAAATGGATAGATCTTACCTGTTTCTCTCAAGGTGTCCAAAAGCATCTGCAAGCGAGAGGCCGTCCTCCCCACAAGGCAACTACATTTGAGAAGATTTTGAAGCAATTTTTAATGCATCAATCATTCAAGGAAAAGACATACATTACCGTGTAAAAAAATCCACTCGTTATCAATGGCTAGCCAAGAGCTCGAACAGAAACCAAATAAGACTAACCCTGAAAGATAAAAGGATAAAGGAATACAACTCCCCAAGTATTCGAGGTACTTCTTCAGTATTCTCACTCAAGCCTAAACCCTGCTAAAAAAATTGCCATACTTTTCCCGAAGTCCAACCCTTCTATTCATAGCAAACTCCTAAGGACAAACTTGTTAATTACTGTACTACCCCCGGCTACATAGTTCTATCGAGCTCGATATTCAATCCCCAAAATGTTGATTTAGCAAAAGATGAAAGGAGCAATAGGACTAAAAGAATATGCAAATGCCCCATCCTTTGAGGGATCTTCTGGTGCTTGTACTAAATCCTATGCCTCTTCTTCTAAAACTATTTTCACGTCTCTTTCCTTGGGAAGATCATGGAGGCTTTTCTGGGGCAAAGAAGTTTTCAAAGCATGCACAATTTGAAATGATGGTTCAGAAAACTCGTATTTCTGATCTAAATATATCAAGGAGATAGAAATTGTAATTGATAGTTATAGAAACTAAGTTCCAATACTCAGAAAGCCACTACTGATCATAGTCATACCTGATATTTCATACTTAACCCATTGCATCCTTGGAATGTTGCACCAGCAAATGAAGAGAGAATAAATGAATTAATCTCTGAGAACTTCTCTGTGGCTAACCACCACTCACAAAATATAGGCAATGGTATACTGCCTGCAAAAATCCATATAGAAAGGTAACTCAGTACCATAATTTAGTAACTAGACAGTTTTTATTCAGGAAAAAAAAACATGCTGGATGGAATTTACAGCCATCTCTCAAAACACGAATTTAGTTTTGGCCACACTGGCCGTAGAAGCTTTTTACTTGAGGGGGTGCTTCTGGAAGCTCTAATAGGAGTGAATGCCTTTTCTCCTACCCTATGGTGATGGTCTGAAAAGATAAATTTTAGATTTTTTTCCTCGTATAATTGCATTTACTAATAAATTTGTACTCTTAAGACTTTATACTAATAAATTTGTACTCTTAAGACTTAACAAGTACAATATACATGATGGGGTATAGGCCTAGCAAAATGATAAACTACAATAAGGCACTCCTACGTCCCATCATCAAGGATATTTAAGATTTTTTGCTCCATAATGAAAACTAAGAAAAATAATAAGCCAATGGTTGTTTTTGATTTTCTGTTTTTAAAAATTACGCTCAGAAACGTCATTTTTATCAATGTTGTTCTATTAAACATTTTCAAAATCCATGTCAAATTTTGAAAGCCAAAAAGAAGTTCTAAAATTTTTTTTTTTTTTTAATTTTTAAATTTGTCGAAGAATTCAAATACGTTTTCAAGAGTGTTGAAAGTTATAATGAAATTGTATAAAAACAAGCATACTTTTAAAATAGAAAACTAAAAACGAAATAGTTATCAAATGACCCCCAAGAATTTCAAATAAAATAGGATAATTTTATGTCATGATCAAGGAAATATGACGGTTGTCCAAGAGGCATGGACATAAAATGAAAAAAAGGCAGAGTATTCCCTCTAACTTTCAATACCAATTAACTGATAGGTTCAAGTAAAATATGTGCATGAAGAAATGAATCTGACAGACAATGAATTTACAAGATGATGCTACATACACTCACTATCTTTATGAAATGATATTGGCAATGAGATATTTTAAAACTGACTACTTATATTTGAGGCAAAAGAGAAATATAAATTTTAAGGAGATAATGACAAGAAGTCCACGTACCATCTCTGAACAATTGCTCTGTCAATTGTTCACCAAAAACTCCAGGAGCAGTAGACGGTGAGGATACAAGTGTTTTTATTCTTTCTTCATTACCAAGCCAACGTCCAATTATGGTTAACATTTGCCTCGACAAACTAACCTCTGTCACTGATTGATTTTCTGCTGTGATCTCAATAGCTCCAATACAAACTTCAAGGTCATTCAATAAGCTTCTTGGGTGTGAAGGAAAATCAAAAAACCGTTCACGAATGTTTTGGCAAAGCTTATACAAGTCCTCTGAGAGGATTTCATAAGGTTTGACCTGCAGAAAGAGAATTCAAAATCAAAATATTTTTTTGATAACCCAAAATTGGTAGCTATAATTGGGGCACCCGTACCTACCCCAAAGCTCGGATCTAGGAGACATCAAGAGTTTTTGGTATTAAGTTCACCCAAGAGTTTGAATGCAAGACTTTATAGTAGGCGATACACAAGACCCATGCTTTTGCAAATAGGGCTACCCCTTGGGAGCAATTAAAAATCAAACTATTGATATCAAAGAATTATAGGCTGTTTGGAATTGCTTTTGCAGTGGTAAAAAGAAATCATGAAGAATTTTAATGCAAGCAATTATTTTACCGTCACAAAAATCCAAACTAAAGCCTTATGGTGAGTTGAACATACCTTCTAATTTAAACCCTATAATTTGTTTTTCCTTAAAATGCTACTTTATAAAAATGGTAATAAAAAATACTTACATGTTTGGTTACATTTTCTTGATTTTAATCACAAGTTTGTTTGGTTGTACTATATCTAAAATTGATTATACAAATGCCAAATTACCATAAAGTGATTCTACAGTAATTCCAGAAATCACTTTAGAATCACTCTTTGAAGAATCAATTTTTTAGTAATTCTTCAAAAATGATTTAAAATCGATCCGATTACTTCAAAAGTGATTTTTATTTGTTACCGAACACTCTAGATTAGAAAAATAAACATTTTTGGCCTCCAAAATCACTTAAAAAGTAATCCAACTACTCTCCGTATGCCATATATTACAGTACCTCAAGCTCAAGATGATTTCCAAATCGTGTTTTCAAATGCTGGGGACTTCCTATGCACTGTAGTTGTCCCCCGACCTTCAAATGAAAAATAAGCATAGTTAACATACGTTTCTAGGTAAAATCAATAAATGATTCAGTTTGTAGCAAGAATCACTTCCTACCATTATCCCAATACGAGTGCAAAGTGCTTGAGCCTCATTCATGCTGTGTGTGGTGAGAATAAGTGCTGTCTTTCCTTGTCTGGTAGATATCCGGGATATAACATCCCACATGAATCGTTTGGCAATAGGATCCATCCCTAGCAATGAAATAAGACAAATGGGAGTAATTGAATTGTGATGGTGATATATAAAGCACTACGAGGAATAAAATGCTACATAAAAGTTAAGGTCTCATTTATCTACCGAGAATGCAAATGAAGAAAGGAAACCATTTTATTTCATTTCACCAATGTTGTTTACACATGCTTAAAAATATTTTGGGGCCGGGATTTGCACAAAAGTTAAGAATGACATTTTCGACTTGCATCAATGGCATAAAATTAAGAATATAAACAAAAGATTGAATTTATTGCTGTCCATCAGTTTAGGCTTTTGAGTTCAATAGTGATTTAACATGGTATTAGAAAAAGATGTCCTATGTTTGAATTCCTGTAATGTCATTTCCTTCCAATTAATATTGATAGCCACTTGTTACGTTTTGTTGCTAATTTTTAGGCACGCAAGTGAGAGTCTTTTTTTTTCCCTTTTTTTTTTCCAAGAAAAAACTCCTCATTTATTATGAAAATGCCATATATCCAAAATATGAATTAAATCTACCAAACCCATTAGATTAAGCTTTTGAGTTGAGTAGTGGTTTATTCATCCTTAATATAGTATCAGAGCAGGAGGTCTGTGTTCCAACCCCTGCATTGTTGTTCCTTACCAATTTATAATGATTTCCACTTGTTGGACTGTGCAATTATCCAAGCCCACAAGTGAGGAGGAGTGTTAGATATCCAATATATGAATTAAATTTATCCAACCCATCAGTTTAAGCTTTTTGGTTGAGGGGTGATTCGTTTATTCATCCTTAATAGAAAATAAATAAATTTATGGTAACTCATCCGTCTAAGCTTTTGGGATAAATGACGACTTAACATATACCTTGCAAAGGGACAATAATGATTAAATTAAAATCTTGTTTGTTCATTTATTTCAAAGTTGTTGAAAATTATTCACCAAAAACAAACTCGGTTTACAGAAGAATATCAAATATAACCTATCAACAATTAGAAAAAATAGTTATAAGGAGTACCTGTGGATGGCTCATCAAGAATAACGACAGGAGGTTCGCCAATCATTGCAATTGCAACCGAGAGTTTACGTTTGTTTCCTCCACTGAGTGAATATGAAGGTTTATTAGCATGCTTCAGCAAGTCAAAGTCCACCAGTTTCTCCATAACGACCTACACAGATAGTCATACAATCTCAAATTTTTAAACGATGTAGACATCAAACACTAGAGTAAACTTTAATGTATTTACTTTTGAGAAAATTGGTTCAGATTGATTCTTGATTTAGTCTTAAATCTAAAATGGAAACAATAAAGAAAAACAACCAGTCATGTTAGATTTATTGCCTAGACGAGCAATTTAATCGATTCACATCTTATCACACTCAAATCTAAGGCCCGGTTTGATACCATTTTGATTTTCGTTTTCTATTTTAAAAAAATTAGCTTATAAACGCTTCTTTCACCTGTATTTTTTTGCATTCTTATTATTAAGATATCTATAAATGATTAAATTTACCCTAATCCATAAGCTCAATCTTTTGGGATAATTGATGATTTAACATGTAAAATGGTATCAAAACTGGAGATCCTGTGTTTGAACCTCTATATTGTCATTTCCTTCCCATTTAATATTAATTTATACTCATTGGACCTTGTGCAAATTTCTAACCCACTAGTGAGGCGGAGTGTTAAGATAACTATAAAATGAGTAAATTTATCCTAACTAATAAGCTTAAGCTTTTGGGTTTATTGGTAATTTAACCTATAATTATATAATTTAAAAAAAAATTTGAAAATCTAAGCCAACCTTTGAAAAAAAAAACAATTCTTTTTTAAATATTGCCAAAAATTCAAACATGTTTCTTCAAATGATGAAAACCATATCAAAGAAATTGGGAGTAGACATAATTTTTAGAAACAAAAAGCTAAACATGAAATCGAATGGGGGCTAAATAATTCAAGTTGACTAAAAAGGGGCAAGAAAGTAGTGCACGTGAAATCCTTGGATACAAGTTCGCACCAACTATTTTGCAAAAATTACACTGAAAATTGAACAAAGATACGTACATCATTTATCTTGAACTCAGGAACACCTTTTATTCTTGCATAAAGTTCTAGATGTTCCTTGGCAGTAAGGAATTCAAGTAGAGCATCGAACTGAGGGCAATATCCAATCTGCTTACAGATAGAACAAAAAAAAGTTCAGCTGCAGTATATATAACCATTGCAAAAATAATTAGGGTGTAATAACAGAAAAGTTTAAAATAAATGGGTAAAAATAATTGTTTTACATACATGACAACGCGCAGCCTTGGGATCGAATCTTATATCTTTTCCAAAAATGAAAGCAGTTCCCTCACTGGGAGATTCTTCACCTGGAAACGTTTAGCTTTAACATTGAAATTATATTGACTTTAGAAGATTTAGGATGACGAATATTTGAAAACTGTGGGGAGGGAAAAGAACGATAATTAATTTAAAAAGCTACAGATATTTTGTAAAGGATTAAATCTAAAGTTATATGGATTAAGTGTTGGACTTCTTGATTAAACAATGGGAACTCCTTTGATAAGTTATTGCGCTATACCAAAGTTATATTGATTGATCCGGTGAATCAGTAAAAATCTCGATAAGTTTCATTAACAATTAACTAAATGAAAGCTCGGATTCTCATACAAAATACGAGAATTGATGTACCCCCTTATCAAGAGTTTTGCCATAGTAGAAACTAAGAGGGAAAAACAGGTTATACCAGTAAGCATTGATAGGGTTGTTGTCTTCCCAGCACCATTTGTTCCTAAAAACCCAAAGCATTCTCCCTCTTGAACTGAGAAAGTTAAAGAATCCACTGCAACTTTCTTGTGGAGATAATTTTCTCCAGGATATACCTGAAAATGGTCACAAATGACTAAGATGCTACAATGATGTTCAACTCTCAATGTCAACAAAGTTAAGTTCAATCCTATCCAAGTAGAAGATTAAAAAAAAAAAAAAAAGCTTAGATTCATGCAATAATTTTAATGCTATGAAGAATCTCGACTTCCCCAATCAAACTTCCAATCTCCCCTTTGTATGGTTAAATGTCCACTTTCATGTTAAGTATACGGATAGCAGGCAGATTATAGAAAATGTAAATAAGGGATATACTTCACTTTACTTAAAAAATGCAACTTTTCATGCCTTTAAGAACATTACATTTACTTCTAACATTACAAATTACTTTTGTAGTCCCTAAAGCTATTTATAACGATAAATAATAGCCATTTTACCTTCAATTACTGAGAACTACACAACATTGATTATCACCATAATGAATGTAAAAATAAAAACTATTTATTAGGACGTAAGAGGGGAATTGGCCTATTAATTATTCGGGAGGAATAAAATTGGTTCATCCCACTAAAGCTGAGGGAAGAATTTGCCTATCGTTTATGGTTAGAAAAGGAACTGAACTAGAGAGGAAAACATGCCTACTAGCAAAAAGGGAAAAGATCATTTTTTAGCCATAAATTTTCCATTTCATATAACCTAAACTTGAATAAGTGATGCAATTATTATCCTCATTTAGTTAAATTCATATTTCGCAGCCACATACTGTAATGGTTGGACAATACTATTTTGTAGAAATTGATTCTTTTGGTCATGTTGGATGCTTTTTGACTTGATTTCAATATTTTATTGTTGAGTTTGAACACTTTTATTCTACTTTAGTTTGTTGCTAGGTCTGGGTAATTTTGAGGTTCAGTTTGGTCAATTCTAACTCTAGAGTGTTTTTTTATTTGATTTTTTTTTAATATGTATTGGTTGGTTTAGGAGTAGTTTTCTAATTTAGTTTTGAGGAGGTATTATTTGTGCCTTATTCAAGCCATTTTGTTTTTCAAAGTTTATGGTTAAATTGACAAATTGAGCCAAGCACACGGGTAAGATATAAAAATATTCCTAGAAAAATCATATAAAAGAGTATCTAAACTACCCTTAGTTTCTGTGTGAGGCTGGGAGGAACCAAAGAAACATAAATTTGGGTGAGTAACCTAAAGGTAATACAATTTAAGATTGACATGTAATAATTAGTCTTCTCAATGGTGTTCTATTCATCTTTGTTCAAGAACTATTCTTCCAACATTAATTGTGGTTCTTGGAATGCCTTATTTTCTCTCCTTAGTTTTTCGGTCTTTTCTACGTACTTCTTTTTTGGTCTTGTTTTTCTTTTGTTGTTTCATTCACTCCTTTGTGAGTTTGTATCTTTGAAGAACTTTTGCTTATTTTCATTCATAAATAAAAATTTCATATCTTGTTAAACAAACCTACAAATATCCCATCATAATCAATTCAATAGAAAATTGTAAAGAAAATACCTTTCGAAGATTACTCAAGCAAATAATGGCATTGTCAGTAGAACCTGATAGCACCCTATTTCTTTCTGCTTTCACATCTACATCGACATCAAAATCAGGAGTAGCATACTCTGAAGAAGGAGCAAGAAGGGGTTCCAAGCTAGGGGGTGAAGTTCCCATTTCAAGATTTGTGAGACTATTCCTCCAACGGTTCATCCACCGTCCCTTGACTGCACTTGGAGTCAATTTATGGAGAGGCAGCAGTTCAAAACCAAGAGTTAAGAGGAAGTAAGAAACACACTGTCAGAAGGAAAAAAAATTAATCAGAGAAGATAAAATATTGCATAGATAGACTTGGTACTAAGTTGAGAGAACATTTAAAACCATACTTACTCAATTTTCATCAAGATGACTCTCGTCAACATGTCAATCAACTAAAATGAATTTGAATCATGAACTAAATAAATTATTGTCAACTTTACGGTAATATTCCGGACAATATGAAGGGCATTTTTGTCACATTGTAATTTGTTTCTAGATATTTAATTATATGTTTAAAGATACTCATTGACTATCATTTTGCCTCTTTTTTGGAAACAAATTACCCTAAGATTAATTGTCAGGACAGTTAATAAATTGCCTCATAAACCTTCAATTTAAGTAAGCTTTAGCGCATTGGAGGGTCATCTCATATATTTATAATTTACAAACTAAAACCTACTTCAGCTTATAAAAACTTCCTTCTACCTCATTGTCTTTTCCTTCTTGTTCCTGCTCAAAGAGATTCTCCCTTCTTCCAGTAAAACGTGAGATAGGTGTATGAAAGAGAAGGCAAGCTCAAGCCTAACGATTCAAAGAAATGATTAGTTTCTTCTTCCTTTCTAGTGTTACGAGTATATTGTTTATTTAGTCAGATTTAAGAAAAATTAAACTTGTGAAAGCTTGAGGATAAGGGTTTTCGTGGAATTGACATTTGGTTTTATGTGAATGACATTTAGTCACATAGAGTAAGGAGCAATGGAACGCTCTCTCTTTAGGTCTTTCGTATTTCGATTCCTATATAAGTTAAAGTTCATTTGCAATGTCCTCAGTGGGTTTTTCAGTTTATTAGAGAGACTTAATTGTCATGGATCATGGTTCCAACTTTCAAGTAGCTGCTCTGTGATAGATGAGTATTTTTTCTTGAGACGATCTAATGAAGTATTTATGTTAGACGAAAAAAGAAAGAACCGTAGATTTGGGATTTTTCTTTCCTAGAACCGATTGCAATGGGTTGAAGAGGTTATTGTGGATTTAATCCAACATCTGCTAAAAGTTCATTTCTTCAAGCAATCTTGGGAAGTTGAAGGCACTTGCTGTATTAGGAAATTTCTAAATCAATTTGGTTGGAGTTTCGAATGTGCAACCTGTAGAAAATCAAGCTAAAGTTGAACCAATTCAGCTAGAAATTAGGAAGTTAGCTAAGATCTTTTAAACTAAATTGTTTCTTTTTAGTTCATATGGTTAGAGCCCCTTGTATAAATATGGATGTTACTCACCACTTGAGGAATAAGAAAAAATCTCTCTCCTATACAAAGCTTCATGGTATCGGAGCTTTGATTTTTTTTCCCCTCAAAACCTTAGCTTCGTCGCCAGAACCCTAGCCAAGCCGGACTAGCTTTCTTCTTCAGACGAAGCCGTCGCCTCTGTCACTACCCTTAGACGAAGCCGCCGTCATCGCTGCCTCCGTCGCCTCCGCCTCCGCCACCATACTTTTTTTTTTCCTTCAGAGAGTGACCTAATTGTTCTCTTTATTTCCTCTTATTTATTATACATTCTCCCATAAGGACAACACTACTGAACTTCTACGCTTTATTATACCACTTTAACTTGCCCGTTGGTCTTTTTAGAGAGAAAATTAAACAAAAAACAGAGAATTGAATGGGTTATCAAACAACCTTTTTTTCTAAAACTAAAAACCAAAAACCAAAAACAAGGAATGAAATGGTTCTCAAATAGGCCCGGTTGGATTTATTAATATTTGTGTCAATATTAGTTGTCAATATTTAGTCTTTATTGTTGATATTCAGTCTTTATGGTGTTTATTACTTTCCTTGTTTGTAGTAGGTCATTCTCCTATATAAGAAGACCTAAGTTACATGTTTGAATCAAGGAGTATATTTTTTACTCTCTCCAATTAACATGGTATCAGAGCTTAGGAAGTAAACCCTAACTCTCAAAACCCTAGCCATCATCAAAAATACCAAAMCCTAATTTCAAAACCCTAGCCGTCAATCAAAACCCTRGCTGTCAATCAAAACCCTAGCCGRCATCCATTCCTCCTTCCGRTAAGTCTACCTCCGACGAACTCCCCACGACAACGCAGCTGTTGCCGTCGATCCGTCGTCCTCACCGTCGATCTGCACCGGTGACATCCGCACAGATCCGCCGCTACTCCCATCTGCGACGCAACCTGTCGTTCGCCGGTCTCCGTCATCCGCACAGATCCACCGCGACGTGACCCCTTATCAGTCGACCTCATCAGTCGACCTCCGCGTCCCTTCGTCTGGTATTCGCGATCGCCCATCTTTGCCTGGCGCACATCCTCGCCGTCTTCGATCCGCCAGCACTCTTGTCGGTCACCATCTTCTGCTCACAGTCGACCTCTTCTGCTCGCAGATCTCACC
>NW_019104574.1:250621-291815 GCF_001995035.1 Momordica charantia
AACCTTTCAATCCGAGAGGAGAACCACCTCTTTTTTCATTATTTATACCAAAACTTGCCGTCATAACCTCACATCACAAGATTGTTTTGAGTGGAGACAAATGATTCATGAAAAAAGTTATACTGCATTATCTAATGACTAAGGTCATGTAGCTAGTCGGGTGTTAGCAACAAGCTGTCAATTGGTTATCTGGAGTGCAAGTTTTTTTGCCAGGTGTATTTGGATTTAGAGAAATAAGAGAACTTTGAGAGGTTTAAGGGGGAGGTGTAGTCTCTTGTCAGGTTTAATGCTTCTCTTTGGGTGTCTGTTACCAAAACTTTCGAAATTATCCTCCTAACCTTATTGTTAGGTCTAGTTTTGTTTGGCTCCTTTTTGGGCTGCCACTTTTCGTACATCCTTTTGTATTCATTTATTTTTTTCAATGAAAGCTCGACTATCCAATAAAGATAACAAAAATAAACACTGACAGTTTGTTGTTTGGTTGTTGATAGGCTAACTAACTAATGTTACCCTATAAGATGTATAGAATCTTGAGTAAGGAATTGCTCTCTCTCGATGACCCAATAACTTTTCTTGTTGATCACATTAATGACCGGTAAAAAATATATATACTAGTTCAAATACTAATAAATAAATACAGGGCCAACAAAAATGACTTGAAAGAAGTTTACTGTTGGTAACATAGACCTCTTGAAGTCCCCTAATAATGTGGGAAGAAATTGTAAAGGCAGTCACTTTCATTCACAACCCCCCTCATAGGCACAAAAGATCAAATTCCAAATTTCATTGAAGATTGGCATAAGAATAAAACTTGTAATCATCTGAACTCTGGAACGAATATAATTAGTAGAGAATGGACGTACCAAATATGTAAAAGAGTAAAAGTGCTAAACATGTAGGAACCAAGAAGCTGATAATGTCCCATACATATGTAGATGTCCAATATGAAAGTATTGAAACCTGTTAACATTATATTGTAGACAATGTTGGGGTTAAAAATTTAATAACAATGACAGAAGCAACTGAAGAGATGTCTTACCCCACTGATCATTTGCTGGTGTTTAGCTTTTGTTTCACGTTCCTGGATAGATTAAGATAATTTTATCATGCTTACATTAAAATAACTACAAGTCTATTTGAAAAGTGAGTTGCATGAGATATTTTTATTTTATTTAATCTAATCTTAAAATAAAATTGTGTACTTCCAAGCAAGATAATCATTCAATAAAATTACAAATAATTTACAACGTAATAAATAAGACCCTGTTTGTTTCAAGAGAATTTGAATGTAGGAATGGAAATAAAATTCTCTTTTATGGTGTTTACTAAAATTCTGGATAAGACCCTGTTTTTTTCAAGAGAATTTGAATGTAGGAATGGAAATAAAATTCTCTTTTATGGTGTTTACTAAAATTCTGTATTGGAATCCACTCGTGAGACCTAAATTTGAGAATCATTTCCTAAAAAGGGATGATTTCATTCCTCTCCATAAACTTCATCAATCTCCGTCTCATTCCATATTCCATGGCCCCAAGAACCTTTATTTAATTTTATACCATTGTTATTATTTAATAATATTTTATATTGATAATTATTGTTCTAATAAAATTTATATTAATCTGTTTTAATTGATGTAATTTCATTTTAATTAATTATTATTTGTTAATATCAAATAATTTGTGGAAATAAAGAATATTACAATAAAGTAAGATACTAATAAAATAATTTATAATTTATAGTTAGCTTTTGTTATTTTAACTAAAAATTATATTAGCATTTTTGATTAGCTAGAAATATGAAAGCAGTATTCTAGTAATTATGGTATATTTGATTTCTATTCCGATTGCAGAAAATTTATAGTAAACAACATCAAATTAATAACATTCTTATTTTGATTGATATTTCATTTCGAGTCTATGCAATACATTTTGGTAGATTTTTGTTATTCTAAAATTTTTATTGGAGAATGATCCATTTACAAAAGATCAGCATGGATAAACTGTTCTTATATTTTAATGATAATTTTATCATATCGTAAGAATTTTATTATTGCTATCCATTTGGAACTCTATTCACCAGAACCATTAGTAACCTATCAACTTATATTTTTGAGTTCAATGGTAGTTTAAATACCCGATTAGGAGGCCCGTGTTCAAACCTCTATAATGTCACCCATTAGTATTGATAGCCACTTGTTGGGTCGTGTACTAATTTTCAAGCCCACAAGTAGAGGAGAGTGTTAATAGTATGAGCAAAAAGATTAAATTACAGGAACCTATGGCTATTAGCCTAAACTTGGGTTCAACAATAGTTAAAAAGAAACACCGTTGAATCAATACAGCAAAGAATTTATGTCATGTTCAGAAGGGATTAATAAGAGTTTCTTACCTTTACAAGAGAGACAGCAAATGATGCAGGAATAAAACAAAATGCTATATTGACGATGACAGCAACAGCAAAAGCATCCAGATCCTACAAAATGACAAGATTCTTTTGAAGCGTACAGAAATGTATATATAGCACATAATATTAAGATCCCTTTTCGTATATAGGAGAATTTGTGGAAGAATCCGATTTAGTACGTTCCAAGTTAGTTTGCTTTTTTCTCTATAGTTTTTTTTGTTTTTTGTTTTTTTGTTTTTTTTAGCAAGATATGAACTCTTCATTCTTCATTGATAGATGAAAATGAACATAAATTTTTAAGAATACAAACTTGCGAAGGAGTGAAAGCGAGGATAAAGAAACAAAGAAACTAATAAGAATTACGAACATCCTAAGATGAACAAAGAATACTAGAAGAATAATTCACAAATAAATTAGAAAGCGAGCACCATTGAGGATACAAACTCTAGTATACGAGAAGGAAACATAGGAGCAGTAAAGCAAGAGATAGTCAACATCTTTTCTCTATTTACCAGACATGTTTTTAAGGAACTTTAAACACAATATAATTTTACTATAAGCGGAACTCCAAACAAAGATTGGAATCACTTTTGAAAGTTTAACCTGAATCATTTTGTAAAAAAAATAGAGATCTATAAATTTGAAACTCAATATAATTTTACTATTAAGCGGAACTCCAAACAAAGATTGGAATCACTTTTGAAAGTTTAACCTGAATCATTTTGTAAAAAAAATAGACATCTATAAATTTGAAACTCAATATAATTTTACTATTAAGCGGAACTCCAAACAAAGATTGGAATCACTTTTGAAAGTTTAACCTATCAATCATTTGTAAAAAAGATAGAGATCTATAAATTTGAAACTAACAATGGCGTTGTGTCAGTTCAGAGGAATCTATAGACTAAGTTATTTTAATAAGAGGAGTCTTCCAAGAACCGTAAGTATGTGAAAACGAATCATAATAGCAATGAAGCAAAAGATGGTAAATTTCTTTTCCCTATTTACCAGACATGCCCCAAATTTTTAAGGATGGCCGCATGTCAAATGAATGCCATGAAAGGAAAAAAAAAAATCTCTGACAGAAGATGATTAAGGTCGAAAGCATCTTTTGTTTAGAAGAGGAATAATTTATGGAGATGAGAGAAAACAAGTCATTTGTGTACTCCAATGATTACTTAATCTATGGGCATAACATATCTTGGAAACGCCATTTTATTTTATTTTTGTCACTAAAATCAGAGAACTTCCCATTAAGATTCTGAAAAGTAAAAGAGGGGGATTGGGCCAAACATGTCTCCACACAACACCATTTTATTCTTTTTATTTCTCGTTAAGAAACTGATAGATCCCCAATAACGAAGGGGGGGAGGGGGTAGGAAGTAAGGGGAATGGTGGTCCCTAGTTAGTTAAGAGGCAGTTGGGGTATTTTGTAAATAGGGTAAAAAACACCAACGGTAGAAGGTAGGGCTATCTTTTTGCTAGGTGTCTAGGGCTGTGTGGGAGAGGTACGAGAGCTCTCTAATCCTCCCTTGGCCCTTGTAATGTCTTCTGAATATCTACTAGAAACATATGAAAAATTTTAAATTATGATTCTGAAAGGTACACGAGGCATACACGAGGACCAAGGGATGACACAATATACTTATCTGCTAGCCTGTCATCCTTGACTGGAACCTAGTATAACAAAGTTCATACACACAAAATGCTGCCATACTCATATTCATAGAAAGAAATGACATACATGACGTTGCAAGTGCTGGCTTTTTGTCATGGGGAGAGGATGATTTCGTGTTTGAATGCTCATATTCTGGTCACCCGTAGCAAGCCTCAGAACTGCAGCATTGACCAAATTGATAAAGGTCGGAGCAGAATGTTGACAAGAACAGTTGTGCAGTACAGTGTATCCTAAACTGCCGTCACTGTTCTGATCATCCATTACAATTGCTCCATACCTGAAAAGCAGAAGCAGCGATCATAAATGGGTGCAATTTTCAATCCTTATTAATTCAAGGTACTGCTTTCTAGGGATCATGTGCACAAACAAAGGCACATGTTACAATATGTCCTATATTTTTTTTTTTTTGACAAAATACAAATGTTCAAGGGATAAACTCCCAAAAGGGAGTGAAAGAAAGCAAAGTGAAGAAAAGAAAAAAAAAGAAAAAGAAATCGAGCATCCAATCTTCATCTCCAACCTCTTTTATTCTGACATAATGCTATGACTATGAGCTTTGGATAATAATCCTCTGCATTCCAGCCCATAGTCATAGATTTCCAGCTCAAAGATTGTTGCAAGAACCCATTCCAAAGCTCATAGTCAACATCAAAATACTAGAGAAGTGCGGGCCAAACACCTACAAAATACAGCTACCTTCTGACTACAACATCAGCCCAATCTTTAATGTGGCGGATGTTTACCCCTATCAAGCACCAAATACCTTCACACTTGCAAAGTAACCGGAGGACGAGTTTGATTTTTAGGTTGAGGGAATCTGATGTAGCCTTTAGTTGTATTTTTAATAGCCAGTAATCTTATTGGTTGGTTAGTTTGTTAATTAGTTGTTTGTTTTAAAGGCCATTCGGTTAGGCTGGCTTATTTCCCTTACCCAAGACTCCTTTAGTATAAATAAGAGTCCTTTTCTCTTTGTAAGGTTGAACATTCTCTTCTCAAATAATATCCCGTCCTTTGGTTACACCACAGACTTCGTAAGCACTTTCATTATCCACTGCTTCCTCTACTTAAGGAAAGGGGATACATGTGTTGAGCATTTCTTTGGTGTTTTAAAGATTATCCTCTTTCAAGCCTGCATTTAATTCTCCAGTTTTTCTTGTGTCTCCATTTCTGATTGGTCTATCGATTCTCCTTTGAGTTGCTCGAAGGACGACATTGTTTCAGCTCTCAAGTTGAGTATTTGTGAAGAAAAAATATGTCTATATTGCTTTTATCTCGAAAAGAAGATTCAGATTCTTAAAGATTTCTTGAAGAATTGAAGGTATTAGAGTTTGCTTTACATGATTCTCCTTCTTCGGATTCTTCTTTGTCCAAGTATATTTTGAAGGCCCACGGTGCTTCAACATTTCTCTTTAAAGTTCTTTGGTTTCTCCCATGGTGGTTCTTGGCTCGTTTTGCTTCTTGAAGATGTTTTTATGTCTTTAATCACTCTTGTTCAATTGGGTTGTTTTTTCCCTTTTTGAAAAAACTCAAATCTCAAGAAGTTACATGCATACAAGGGAATCCTAAAATAAAGAAGGTAAAATGACAATAAAAGATAATATAAAGGGCTAATAAAATTTACTATAATACATAAACATACCAATATAAACCCTATAACATATGTAGTAATAAATAGTAGTTAAAAAAAAAAGTAAAAATTTGCATAGGAAAGGTTAAGAGTACTCGACTCATTGTGGCTTAGGAAGTGGCTAACACATTTGAAAGACCAGATAACGTCATGGTAAACTCGTAACGGCTCACATGTTAAAAATTCAATATGGGGAAATAGTCATGAAATTAAATTTAATGCTGTTTGGAGTCAAAATTATGTTTGGATAAAATGATTGGGCCATGAAATTCTAAGCATCATCAAACTTATTTCAAATATTATCTTTAAACTTTAAAAAAAAAAAAAGCAGTTGATATAACTCAACTAAAAAAAAACAGTTCTGTTCCGAGGCCTAATCTCCAAATAAATTCCAACGATAATTTTAAGTTATCATGTTAGCAGAACCCACAACATATCAAACCTTATCAGCCATGAAGCAGCTTGAACCAAAGCCCCTTAACAAAAATATCAAAGAAACAAATGATCTAAAATTGTAGTATTGAGTAATAGAGAAATAGAGAAGTTACTAGTGTCAATCTTGAGTAAGGAGAAATAAACTCATTAAACGAAGATCAACACAATCAAGGTTAATCCAAAAGCGACATTAAAAAAATGCAGACTTAAACAAACTGAAAAATATGTGTCAGCAGACCTTGATTGGTAGGATTCATTGAAGCTAGACATTAGATATTCGCTCATGGATAATAGAATTGGCCCCAGTGTTTCCCCTGCTGCTTCTATTGCGTTGGACAATGCTTTTTCAGCATCAGGGAACTTATAAGCACTAGGTTTATATTCTTGAATCCAACCACCTTCAATGTAATGTGCAACCTGTGCAACCAAATGCCAATTAAGTAGTTTTCACAAATGCCATAAAATGAAGCTTAACCCCAGGAGTATCCAGTGCTGTCTAAGAAGAAAACCTTATACACACACCAAAATGAAAGGACAAAGGTTTAAAGGATAATTGATAACCTGCTTGGAAATAGGCCAGTGCAGATCAAAAGGAATTGGACCACCACCACCACCACCGATTAATTGTGGATTAAATTCTGAAGTTGTCAGAGTTACTGATAGCTGGTCTGGATGTGGCTTGAGCTTAAGAAAGAGAAGACCAACAAACAAGAACACAGCAGGAATCAAAAGTTGAAATACAAGTGTCCTGCGGTCTCTACGAGCAGTTATGGCCCTCTTAATAAATAATGCTTTAGAATGTTGCCAAAACTTTGATCTCCATATTATGTCACAGCCACAGCATTGTACACTCAGAAAGTTCATAATACTGAAAACTGTAGAAAATATCAAGCCAAACGCTCTCTTTACTACAACAGCCAAGAACTCAGACTTTTCAGATTTCCCAAAATGCTGAGACGGAGAGAATTTGCTTGGCATGTGTTGAACAGAAATGTCAGAAACCACAGAACTAGCAAGGACATAGCTTTCTTTAAGCTCACTGGGTGCAATGTCAAAATCACATCCAGCAACTCTTAGGAATACTTCCTCAAGAGTGGTAACAGATATACCGTAACTTTCAATTCCAAGATGGTCTTTTTCATCACCAGCACTAGTACCGGAAGAACAATTCATTTCAGAATTAGAAACCGATCTTCGCATGTAATTTTCAATTTCCCTAAACATGCTCTCAAATGAAGAAGAGGATGTTATAGGAAGCTTAAAGGAGATCTCAGTTCCAACCTGAAAAGTAAAGTAAACATTCATATTGAAGGAAAATCCAACAGGGTAAAAAAAGTCAAAATTGCTTTATTATGAAACTATGAACTTCAGAAAAAAGTCTGTGCCCATCAATTTTCCTTCTTACCAACTTTATCAGTGCATTCAACACAAATAGTCACAAATTTGAACACAATATATTGCTCTCTATGGCCAAGGAATAATAAACACAAACATAATACACCAACCGTTGAAGTATGGTCTCCGGATGGAGGGTTGCCAAAACCTCATGCACAAAAATATTAAGAAAAAGAAGGGAAGAGGATAGAGGTAAAAACACACTTGTGTGTAAGAAAACAAACTCAGCAAATAAGAATCAAAGAAGCAGGCTTAAAGAGTACCAAGTTTACAGATGGACTGCCAAAACCTTATTTTCAACATTTTTTTGCATGTGTCACTCCCTAGGTGAGAAGGGAAAACATTGAATAGTGTTTGCAATATCTTTGTTCTTCAAACATAGTCAACCAGAAAGGCATTTGTAGCCTCGAGACGTAACTGTCACTATAGCTCATGTAAAAGCTTTGATTGTGAACACTTAAGATGTTCTTCAAGCAACAGCAAGTTGTGGGTGATCACAAAAAATAAGCTAATGGTGAATCTACATCCTTGTTAATAATTGAATGGAAAGAAATGAATAACAGGTGAATTGACTACCTCACTCACGCATACTGCTGATGGAATATGACGATAGATGATATCTGCAGCAACAGAGACAGTAGGTGCAGACTGAAAGGAGGCATTGTGACAAGAAATAAGAGCCAAAGATTACAAAATATTGAGACCATCATTCAGTAAGATCACAAAGAGAAATCAAAAGTAGGAGAAAACCTTTACCTTCACTAAAGTAAGAGTATAACCAACTCCGTACTGATGCTTTAAGAAAAGAGAACTGTCAAAAAAAAAAGGGAAATAAAATGCATAAAATATAAATTAATAAATAGTTGTGAAAATTTTGACAAGTCAATAATTGATTCCACCCAGACCTTAATAATTTATAGTTGGACTCTTTCTTATATGAAAAGCACAATTGTTATATATTTTATAAGGAAAGAGTAGAAGATAACTATAAAGGAAGGAAGGATGGAGAATATGATACTATTTATTTCATATTTAATTTAACTAGAATATCTTGGCTACTTAAGACCATTTGCTTAAATGGGCGGATAACATACATAGTGATCCTGCAGCCTGTCAATGATAAGAAAATAATTCTTGCTTACTTGCAAAAGGATGGATAAAAGGCCAGTATAAATAGCAAATACAGGAAAAAAACAAAAAAAAGGAAGAAAAAACTGTACTACCAGAGGTTATACCTTCCACAACATTTCAGAGATCCATTAGCCATAATTGCTATCCGATCTCCCAGTTCATCAGCTTCATCCATTGAGTGTGTTGTCAGCAATATGATCCTACCCTTTTTTATCTTTTTAATTAATTGCCACGTCAAGCGCATTGAGTATGGATCCATTCCACTAGTAGGCTCATCAAGAACAATAACCTGTAACACTAAAATATTAAACACGTAGGAATTATTGAGAACGTAGCTTAGCTTTATTTGACCACCTTGCTGTTCCCTATCAACGCAATTCCTAGGGACAGTTTCCTTTTCATGCCACCAGAAAGAGCCTTCACAGGAGTGTTAATTTTATCGGCCAGGCCAACCTGCCATAAGGATAGAAATAATTGCACACTTGAACTTACAAACTGTAGTAACCCCCAGTGGACCAAGAATACATAGAGGAAAAAGGCTGAATATTTTGAGCATCAACAGTAGGAAAGATTTGCAGTGTACATTAAGAGACAACAAAAATAATATCTCACTAGTAAATGTGTTGAGATACTCATAAGTGAATTAAATTTACCCAACCCATTAGCTTAAGCTTTTGGGTTGAGTGGTGATTTGTTCATCTTTAACATAGTATCAGAGTGGGAGGTCTGTGTTCGAACCCCTGTGTTGTTGTTGTTTCCTCCCCATTTATTATAATTTCCATTTGTTGGGTCTTGTTACAATTTTACAAGCCCACAAGTGAGGGGGAGTGTTGAGATACTCATAAATGAATTAAATTTACCCAACTGCTTAAGTTTTTGGGTTGAGTGGTGGTTTGTTCATCTTTAACAAAATGAATTCATCATCTGATCTTTATTTATCCTCTTATATATTATGATAAATGAAAAGAAGAAAAATATCAGGCCTCTAGATTCAATAATGAGTTAAAATTCTACAAACACAAAAAGCTGGTCTTCTTTTATGAAAGAGGTGGGTTTAGCCTCGTGTCTTCCCAGAACATTCGATGAGTGGCTTCTTGAGGTGTTTCAAGGTTGGCAGATTAAAGGAAAAATTGGAACTTTTATGGAGTAGTGCAGCTAGAGCCCCTTTTTGGTGTTTGTCGCAAGAGAAAAATATTCGTATCTTCAACAATCAAATTCACTCCTTTGAGATTTTTTGTAATAGTGTTCAAATTACTGCTTCTAAGTGGTGTTTAAACGACCAAAATTTTTTTTGTAATTCTAGTTTATCTATGATCAATAGAGATTGAAAAGCTGTACTTATGTAGCTCTTTTGGAAAGAGGATTTCTCATCCTTTTGTCCTTAGGATGTTCTCCCACAGTTCCATATATTCTTTTGTTTCTTGCAAAGAAAAAAAAAAGAAAAAAAAGAAAAAAAAGAAAAGCTTGAGATTTTTGTAGCTAATAAAGGAGAATGGTATGGAGAGGAGACTCAATCCTCTAGTTTTGATTAATGAAATATTAATTTTAAATTTTAAAAGAAAAAAAGAAAAGAAAAAAGGATAGTAAGGCCTGGTGTCCTTCCTATAAGATATTGTACTTGTCAATCCAGAAAAGGATTACTAATCCTTAACTTTTTGAGGAATCCTTCATCAGTGGTTGATAGTAATTTCAAATGTAAGATAATTATAATTTTACAAGTCAAGTCATCATAGTTCTTAAAAATAATTCAAAAATAATTCTGGAAACAAAAGTAGAAAACTGTTTTGAGAACAATCTCTTAAACAAGCATAAGAATGTTCCTTCTTTTTTATGCTAACTTTTCAAAGTTTATAGAAGTTACCATGTATATCAAACTGATTATATCAACAATGCATAATTTAAGAACGTATCAAAACAGTTTATATTCTCAACTACGATAGGAAAAATAGTAGCAGAATTTACTGGTCAAATCTTGCACAAAAATTCCATAGTCGTTTTCATCAAAGGCAACAAAACTAGAGAACATGTATGCTATTCCGATAGAAGCCTGTTCAAGCACACTTAAGTTCTTACTTCATTCACCATATCAACAACAGTCCTCTCCAGAAAGTCTTCTTTCACTCCTTTCAATGTAGCAAATATTTCCAAATGTTCTCGTACCTGGATGAAGTAATGAAATGAGGGGCAACCAACAAAACTAATATAATACCAATTATCAAACTAAATCGTCAGGGTGAGACAAGACAACTAAAACTTGGAACCCTATCAAAGATATAATAGCATTAATTAGGGAAATACAGATTGAAAACTAGTTGTACATGCACAGAGACCGTGATACATGTATAGACATGATGTAATATTAGTCTCCAAGATATTAATAACTGGTTAATTGGAATGTTATGTAAGTTCTAACCAGTTATATTCCTAGCCGTTAGATGAATATTGGGTTAGCTGGCCACTTCGGTAGAGATAAGACACTAGAACTTCTTTCCTGTAAAACTTTTTGGCCTTGGCTCAGAGAGGATGTATTCAAATTTGTTAAATGATGTTTTACTTCTACACCTCTAAAGGATAACCTCTACCCATACCTCAATTTTGTCAAACATCTAAAAGTACATTCAAGACCTGCTAAAGAAGACCGGTAAATTTTTGGTGCAGCAATCTAGTCCAATACCGAAGTGAAGAGGTTATTGCAATTGACAAAGGTATGAATCAAAGACTTGTCGGGAAGTTTCCGTCAATGTCAAGAAAATAATTCTTTCTTTATTACAAAGGATGGATACAAGGATGGTCTAAAATAGCAAGTACTGAACAAAAAAAAAAAAAACCAAAAAGGAAAATAGCATACAAGAAAACACTTACCAGTTAGGAACTAATTTCAAATAAAGAAACTATACAGTATAATTAAACACTATCTATCACACATTAGACCAAACATTGCATACTCTATCAACAAGTCATCTAAAGACGGGTAGGTAGAGATATATATTGATGTTAGTTCGGCCAGTGTTTTCAAGGCGCAACCAAGCGCTCGCCTATGGTGAGGGGCGAGGTGTTTTGGGCCTTTTGCGCCTTGAACACCGCCCTAGCGAGCGTCTTCAATCGGGCGCTTGCCTTCGCACGTCATTCCTCACCTTGGCACACCATCACCATAAGGCGAGGAAAGCGCTTGGTTGAAGGTGGGCAAAAAGTCGGATGTTTCGTTCGATTCTTCTCATGTTTTACTTCGATTCTTCTTAAGTTCTTCCATTATTCTTTAAACGATTCTTTAATTGAGAAGAAGAACCAAACAATAGAAGAATCAAAATTTGAAGAAGAGAAGAAGAATCGAGGAAGTAGAAGAAGTAGAAGAAGAATCGACAAACTTGCAACTCCTCATATGTGCAGTTCAACCTTTCTCTTTTCTTGAAGTAGAAGAAGAATCGACAAACCTACATCTCCTAGTATCTGCTGCTTCAACCTTTCTCTTTATATTTTTTTTTATTTTTTTACATTTTCAAGCTAGGGCCAAAATACTCACATGCAATTGCCATCTAGTAGCAAAATGCTAGATGGTAGTAAACACCTTATTTCTTGTAGGGAGGGAAACTAAATTGCAGGAAAGGAAACTAAATCCCAAGTACCATTGTCATCTAAGGCAGCCATCTCCTCCGACATAGAAGCATTCCAACCAAAATGAGACAAAGCTTCACAAACAATTCTCCTCCAACATAGCAGCATTCCAACCAAAATGAGACAAAGCTTCACACACAATTTTAGGAATGGATAAAGACTCGAGAGATGCAATAAATGAACAAGTAGGGGAGCACAAATGGTTATATGAAACAAAAGAAGAAAAAGGATAAGTACACTGGCGTTCACCTTTTGGGAGAGCAATGACAAGATCATCACTCATTTCTAAATCCAATGACGAAGAAACTGCTGGTATGGGACATGTGACCAAAGGAGGTTGCCATCGAGAATAAACCTAAGTAATAGGTGGGAGAGGAGCAGGCACAAATGAAGATGTATCGCTAGAAGGGACTTCAGTATAATAATGGACAAGGAAGTCATCATCCCCTTTGGATGCTCTCCCTGACTATCACTCAAAGATGATGAAAAAGAAGTATCTTCAAAGAACGTAACAAAGTTACAAGACCATAACTTCAACAATGGACATAGAAAACTGCACTGAGCTAGACCAAACCAAATTTAGAGGGGAAAAAACGAATCGAAAGACCGAACCTATGTAACCGAACCAAAATACCAAATAGACTGAAGCGAATGAACTGAATCAACTAGAACAAACTGAACCGACCCAAGCAAAGTTTTTGATTTGAGAAGTCCTAGCAGTTGTGAATGAAACTCACAACGAAAGTGTGTCAGCTGACGACAAAGGGTAGCAACAAAAGACGAAGTACAGTAAGCAAAGACAAAAACCCACAACTCACGAACTAAAAACAGATACCAACCACACAAGACACCCGCAAATGACGAACTCGAATCCAAACGCAACAGTGGCAGAGGATGATGGTACTGCAGCGAGTTAGAGACTAACCAACACTTGAAAGAAAGTGTTCCAAGCTTCAAACCCTAATGGGCACAAAACCCTAAGGTTCACAGAAAAATTTTAGGAAAAGACCTAGGGCTCCGATACTATGTAGAGACTAAGGTTGGAAAGAATCAAATCAATCCATTATCATTCACAGAAGAACATATATCGACAAATATACAACATTGACCTAAGTAAAGAATGTAAAAGGATGATAAATGACAAAATAATAAAGACTATTACAATAATATGAGATATAAGTATTCTAACATTAAGGAAATTCTACTCTTTATCCATCTTAATCTCTTTCTCAAATTTTAGTCACGATTGGTTAGCAAATGTTTATGGCCCAAAAGATTAACCACCTACGGGCGGAATTGCATAATGTGAAAATTATTGCTGCATTGGTGGCAATATTAATATCACAAGATGGTCTTCTAATAGATCCTCGGGATAAAGGTATAAGAGGTTAGTAGGAAACTTTATTATCTTAAGAGTGACTCAACTAGACATAGTTTATCCAATGCCATTATAATAAAAATAATAATAATCTTTTGAATATTAGTAGTGACAAAAGGAATAAACTAATTTTGCTTACAGTCAGCTCTGGGAAGAGAATATCCTTCTGGGGACACACACCCAACCCTTTCCGTATTTCTTCCTACAAAACAATTCAATAGAAATAAGTTTCAAAATTAGAAAAAATACATGATGCACATAAATGTCAACAACATTATGACATTAAAAAAATTACAACAAAGCCTTAAAATGAAAGAAAAATCATGAGGAAGAAGACTGAAAGATTCTTTGATTCACAAGATTCTTTGAATCAAGAGAAGATCCTGGGTTAAGCGTTATGAATTAGCTATATTCAAAGCTTCTTCTTGGAATTCTCTCTCTTTTATGTTTTCTGTTTACTCGCCTAGCCACATTTATATGAACTAGGAGGCTTTTATTCACCATCGTTAACTTTCTGTCTTCTTTTTTTTTTTCACTCCTTCGGCTGTTTGTGTCTTTTGAGCATTTGTATCTTTTTATTTTATCAATGAGAAGTTCGTTTCTAGTTTTTTTGTTTAAAAAAAACATATCCAATCCTAGGCGATTCGTCTCCGTTGGTTTGCTTTGACGGTGAAATCTTTGAGTTTTAGTTTGCAGTAAGTTCTTCAGCATGGATTCAAGGAGTAGTCGAGTTGCAAACAAGTCTTTCTTCATCATTCTTTGCTTAACGATTTTTTCAAGTTGGACTAGTTTTTTGATAATCGGCAGTTTTATATTTCATTCCACAAGAAGCAGCTCATTTGGCTTGAAGAGGCTATTGTGGATTTGATGCAACATCCATTGAGTGCTAATTTTTTCAGACAAGCAAAAGGAGAGTTCAGTATTTGTAGACTTATGAAGAGTTTTAACAAGGAAGTTGTTGCTTTGATCGCATTTTGATCCCTAAATCAGGCATGAGAGGAAGAATAGTGGTCCCTACTGGACAAAAGAAAAGAGGATGGCTAGTCTTTTGGGAAATGATGAAGGATTCTATCTCTCTCTCACAAAATAAGGCTGATTTCCTGCGCAAGTCCGATTTTCAGTTTTCTATGGCCTTGGAGAGTTCTCAAAAGTCGTTTGATTTGGTAGGTGTATCTGCTCCCTCAGTCCAAATAGATGTTCATCAAAGCTTTTGAGTTAAAAAAGAAAGGGATGTGGTCGAAACGGACTGCAATTCTTTGATGGTATAGACTTAAAGCTCATGATAATTGGGAGGAGATAGCTACTACTTTGAAAAACCACTTTGAGGTTGATTGTCTTGTTAATCCTTTATGGCCGATAAGGCCAATTAAAAATGGAGGATGAGAGGGTCCTAAAACATCTCGGAGTTAAAGGAAAAATAAAAGACTTTAGTACTATAGTCAGACCTTTAACTGATTGCCTAAGAAAAGGGAACTTTCATTGGGGAAAAAATCAGCAGGATAGCTTTAAAACCTTAAAAACTAGACTCACCCAAAACCCGGTATTATGCCTCCCTGATTTCACCCTACCATTTGAGGTCGCTGTAGATGCATCTGGCATCGGAATTGGTGCTGTCCTATCACAAAACCAACACCCTATTGAGTATTTCAGCGAAAAACTTAGCCTCTCTTGCCAAAAGTGAAGCACATACAAGCAGGAATTGTATGCCCTTGTTAGGGCCCTAAAACAATGGGAACACTACTTATTAAGTCAAGAATTCATCCTTTTCACAGATCACTTCTCTCTTAAATTTCTGCATACACAAAAATCCATTTGCCGCATGCACGCACGTTGGCTCTCATTTCTTCAACACTTTGATTTTGTTATAAAACTTAAAAACAGAACAATAAATAAAGCTGCCGATGCTCTTAGTAGAAAAAGGAGCCCTGCAAACTATTCTCCAAGGAGAGATTACAGCCTTTTCGGATATACCTACACCCTATACAAATGATCCTGATTTTCATGCTATTTGGACTAAATGTGTTGATCACAACCATACAGCAGATTTCCATTTACTGAATGGGTACCTCTTTAAAGGAGACACTTTACGTCTTCCCCACACATGTTTAAGAGAAGCCGTAATTAGAGATCTTCATTCAGGCGGCCTAGCCGGTCATTTTGGCAGAGACAAGACACTAACCCTTGTAGCAACTCGGGTTTTTTGGCCTCAGCTTCGAAAAGATGTTTTTAGCTATGTTTCCAAGTGTTACATCTGTCAAACTAATAAAGGTCAAAAGCAAAACACAGGTTTATATATACCTCTACCCACACCATGTACAATTTGGGAAGATTTGTCTATGGATTTTGTGTTAGGATTACCTAAGATCCAAAGAGGATATGACTTTGTGTTTGTTGTGGTTGACTGGTTTAGCAAAATGAATAACTTTCTAGCTTGTAAAAAAACTTCAGATGCTGTCCATGTGGCTAACCTATTTTTCAGGGAGATAGTTCGCTTACATGGCATTCCAAAATCAATCGTCTCCGATAGAGATGTCAAACTTTTGAGCCACTTTTGGAAAACCCTTTGGAAAAAATTTGATACATCTCTTAAGTATAGCACCACCAACCATCCTCAGACGGACGGACAAATGGAGGTGACCAATAGAACTCTTAGCAATCTCATTCGATGTCTATGTAACGACAAACCTAAGCAATGGGACTTGGCATTAGCACAAGCAGAATTCGCATTTAATCATATGAAGAATAGATCTACAGGGAAGTCTCCCTTTTAAGTTGTTTATACGAAACTTCCTCGTTTAACTGTGGACTTGGCTAATATTCCTTCTACTGTCGATTTTAGCTTAGAAGCCGAACAAATGGCAGAGCAAATGACAAAATTACATCAAGATGTCTTCAATCACATCGAGGAAGCTAATGCCAAATATAAAGCAAAAGCGGACAGCAAGAGAAGAGCAACAGAATTCAAAGAAGAAGATCTTGTTATGATACACTTATCCAAAGGAAGATTACCAACTGAATCCGTCCATAAGCTACAACAGAAGAAGTTTGGTCCCTTTAAAATTTTACAAAAGTACGGACACAATGCTTACAAAATCAAACTCCCTCCAGAGTTCAACATAAGTCCCATCTTCAATGTTTCGGACATTTATCCTTATGATCCACCAGATTCTTTCACTTTGGCTGCATAACTCGAGGACGAGTTTCTTTTTGAGAGGGGGGAAATTGATGTAACTAACCTTTAATGGAAGTTAGTTTAGCTCCTAAGGTTGTTAGAAGTTAGTTAGCCGTATCCTAGCTATCTATAAATACTAGGATCTTATGTATCTTTGAGGACATTATGAAATAAACTTCTTTCTTTCCAATTGGATTACATCACTAAGACTCAGTGTTTTCGAGGAGCGCCCAAGCGCTCGCCTAAGGCGAGGGGCGAGGCGTTTTGGCCTGGACGCGCCTTGAACGGCGCTGAGGCGAGCGCCTTCAGTCGGGCGCTCGCCTTTGTGCGCCTTGCTGCGCCTTGGTGCCATCGCTATAAGATGAGGCGAGCGCCTCTTTGAAGCGAGGCGACTCCTTTTTTTTTTGTTATAATTTTAAAAAACCCACAAAAGAAGCCCCAAAAAGATGCAAACCCACACAAAAGTCTTCCTCTTTCACCGCCGCTTCTTCCTTTGATGCTGCCATTGCTACCGCCTTTGCCCCCACTCATTGCACGATATGAAAGCCATCATGCCTTCCTTCTCCTTCTTCGTAGACAATCAAAATATTTAGTTTCACCTATGAATGTGTATTCAGGGCAACGTAGGTGCTCGGAAAGGAAGAATTAGAGATGAAGAAAAAGAATCATGAAAGAAGAATTAGAGATGAAGAAGAAGAGGAATTGGAAAAGTAGAAGTAGAAGAAGAATTGAAAAATAGATTAAAAGATATGGGGATTTGATGCTTGGTTGAGACTTTTCCTATTCCTTTTACGTTTTCAAGGCATGCACATTAATTACATGCAATTTTATCTTGCCATCTGGAAGCAAAAGGGAAAGATGGCAATAATTTTTTTTTATTTAAGTTAATTTATGATTTAATTTTAGTATTCTACTTAACCACTAATTTTATTAATTTCTTTTTAAATTTATATTTTTAATTTTTCTTAATTATTTAAGTTAAAATTTATTTGCACCAAATATTTTCACCTAAAGTATTTTTGATATTTTGGTATTGATTTTTTGTATTGTTGACATTTACTATTTTGGTATTGATTTTTTTAAGGTAATTTAAGCACTATATGTATAATTTTTACTTATTTATTAAGGTGCGCCTTGCTTCAATCGGGCGTCGCCTTTGTATCGCCTCTCGCCTCAAGGCGATCAAAGGGTTTGTCGCCTTGCGGTGCGCCTTGGGCCTCAAAAACACTGGTAAGACTCAAAAGGGTTTTGACTCAATCATGGTTGTTGCTGATAGATTTAGTAAAATGGCCCATTTCGTGGCCTGTAAAAAGACTTCGGATGCAATTTCTATAGCTACTTTATTCTTTCGAGAGATAGTTCGCCTTCATGGTACTCCAAAATCAATTGTCTTCGATCGAGATTTAAAGTTTTAGCCATTTTTGGCGAACCCCATGGAAGAAATTTTATATTACACTAAAATTCAACACCACAAGCCATCCACAAACGGATGGCCAAACGAAAGTTACAAACCGTTCATTGGGGAATTTACTTCGCTGCATTAGTGGAGATTGTCCAAAACAATGGGATATGGTCTTAGCTCAAGCAAAATTTGCTTTTAATCACATGCGAAACAGAACAACAGGGAAGTCCCCATTTGAGGTAGTTTATACTGAACTTCCCCGACTAACTAAAGATCTCACTAACCTCCTGTATCTGTTGATCTTAGTCTGGAAGTAGAAGAAATGGCAACAAGGATTACCAAATTGCATAAGGAAGTCCGTCACCACCTGAAACTATCTAATGCAAAGTACAAGGCAGTGGCTGATAAGAAGGGAAGATTCAAGGAATTCCAAGTTGGGGATCTCATTATGATTCATCAAGTAAAAGTAGATTTCCGGTTAGCACCTACAATAAGCTAAAGAAACGGAAGCTTGGTCCTTTTTCAATACTTGAACGGTTTGGAGCAAATGCCTACAAGATTGACCTTCCAGCCTATTATAATATCAGCCCAGTCTTCAATGTAGCAGACATTTACCCATTTTACGCTCCTAATGAATTTTCTTTGGCCGTATAACTCGAGGGCGAATTGTTTTTTTTTGGGTGGGAGAAATTGATGTAGCCATATATAGCCTTAGTTGGTTGTTAAGTCTTTAAACATTGCTTGTAGCTCCCGTTTGAGATCTTTTTAAAAGCTACTCATTTACTGTATGGTAACTTGAAGTTACTAGTTAGCTTGTTAAGTTCATAACCCTCTATAAATAGAATCCCTATGATGAATAAAATCAGATTTGAGGTTTTCTTAAATTCTGTGTGCAAGTGTGCATCATTTTAGATAAATGCTTTTTTTTCTCTCTATCCACTTTGTTTTCTCTTTCCTAGTTATATTTGTTTTCTTTGGGAGGCTTTTATTCACGATCATTAGCGTGCAGTTATTTTTTATTATTGCTGTTTTTCACTCCATTTGGGGGTTTGTTTCTTTTGAACATTTTTGTATCCTTTCATTATATCAAAGAAGTTCATGGAAGTTTGTTTCTTTTAAACAATTTTGTATCTTTTCATTATTTCGATGAGAAGTTCCTATCTTGTTCAACACTACTGTTTTTTATAGTCTTGAAGAAAATTAGCAACGGTAATATTCTTACAAAGAGTAATAATGAAAGTTACAAATGGACACAAACGTAGGATGAGGTAGAAAATGTTCATAAGGGGAACTTGACTGCGAAAAACAATATTTACCATATCTGTTATGATATTCTTGCCCAGCACCAAAGCATCCCCAGCAGTAGGAGGAAGAAGGCCAACGAGCATAGATATTGTCGTACTTTTTCCAGCCCCATTATGTCCTGAAAAATAAAAAATACAATTCAGAGATCTTATTCACTAAAATAAATTATATGAGCACTATTGTCTACTATTTTCTTATATATTTAATACGTATTTTGAAAAGCACGCTTCCTAGAAAAGCATTATAAAGGTACCTAAGCACCATAAAACTACCTTGCTTCGCCTGTATCCCTTTTCGTAAATTTTAAAATATTTATAAAGAAACTATGAAAAATCTTTTAAAATGTTCATTTCTTCCGACAATATCTTACAAAAGGTCTAATTTCTTAAGTTTTCATTATCTTACTGTTAAATCACACATCATTCTAAAAGCTTAAGTTGATGGGTTACACCAAACTATTTTATAGATACCTTAATACTCTCCCTCACTTGTGGGTTTACAAATTTGCAAGGTCCAACAAGTAGTAATCAACATTAAATGGAGAGAAAATGATATTACAATGGTCCGAACATAGGACTTCCTATTCTAATACCATCCGGTGCTAATGGCTTACAGTAACTTTATTATTTTATAGATACCTTAACACACTGTTTGTAATAATATTTTTTTTTCTCAAAGCAGAATCATGTCTTTTTGGCTGATGCTTCGTTTTTATTCAATAGCTTGAGAAAATGAAAAGTCAGATTACTTGATTTATTTATTTATGGTGGATCATCTTTATTTGAAATTTTTCTCTTGAAAGGTTACCTTGGTAGTATGGATCTTCCCTCACAATGAATGGGCTTTGATGTTTGAAGTTTTTTCTAGAAGAAGGTTGGAGATAGAAGTTGCTCAAGCTCGAGAATTAGCTGAGATTCATGTCAAGTTCTCTCAGAAACTCAAAGATCTATCTACGGGAGATAACGTTGGCGATTCCGAAGCTAAAAGAATCTTCTGATTGAGTCCTCACATCTTGGTGGATAGTTTTGTTTTGTAGTTAGCTCGATATTATCGTTGGATTTTATTATTCTTAATACTCCTGTTGAGCCTATTCTATGTTTGTCTTTTCTTTTTTCCTCTCACTCCTCTTGGAGTTTGTATTCTTGAACTTTTTCTCCTTTTCATATATCAATGAAAAGTTGTTTCTTGTTCAAAAAGAAAAAATAATATATTTTTTCATATACAAAAAATTTATTACATTTTATAGGTGTGCACTTAAAAAAGAAGCCCTCGCTCTCCTTTGTGCTTCACACTTGAACCTAATAGAACTATAGGGCTTTCATGCTCCTCATGCTTTGAAAACATGAAAAACAGTACTGTCAAGTATTTTTCTTTTAACAAGAAACAACGTTTCATTGATATATGAAAAGGAAAAATGTTCGAGGCACAAAACCCCAAGGGGGTGAAAAAAGAAAAGGAAAGAGAGAAGAATAGAAAAATAACAAAAAAATATCGCAACAAGAGCAATACAAGCTCAAAAGAGGTAAAAGCATTCTAAAACAGAAATCAGAAAAACTGTTTGCTGCCAACCTTGGGAAAACAAACTAAACCCAGGGACACAACCGCATGAGGGAAAAACCTTCCTTAGCACCAAGAACGAAGACCAAACTCCAAAAATAACCAAGTAGTAGGTCACAAGAATAGACCGCAGCCGAAATGCTAATAAGGAGAAAACACCAAATACAAAGCCTCAATGCTGTCTTCAAAAAGCCTTCATATATATATATATATATTTTTTATAAGAAACAAAGAGAATGCATTCAAATCAAAAGAGCCCAAAAAGGCGAGAACAACCTAATGGCGGAGGGTAGAGAGAACCCTCCCCAAAGAGAACTATACAATCGCATTCTTCCATCCTGTGAAATTAAAAAAAGACTGTAGTTTCCAAAAGCCTTCTTGTGGATTGTGGCCCACCAAGACTGTATGCTTTGTATTCACACAAAAAGAATCTAAAGGGACAGATTTGTCCTAAAAAAGTCTACTATTTCTCTCTTTCCAAAGATGCCAAAGGAGAGCCCTCGCTGCACACTGCCATAGGATCGCAGCTTTGCCTTTGAGCGCCACCCCACCAAATCCTTCCGCTATGAAGTCATCTATATGTTTAGGAAGACAGAAGGAGAAATCCAAAAGCGAAGCCATATAGTTCCAAGCCTGAGTGGCAAAAAAACAGTGGATGAAAATACGATCCACCGAATCTGAATTTCTTAGGCAGAGACCACAAACTGAAGGGTAGAGCGTCCAATGGGGGAGCTTTCTTTGTATTCTCTCGGCTGTGTTTGTGCTCCTATAAAAGAGAGTCCATAGGAAAAATTTCACCTTTTTTGGAACCCTAAAATTTTATATCATAGAAGCTGTGGTCGTGTTCAATTTAGGGGAGGGAGCCGTTAAAGCTATAAAAGCTGATTTCGCTGTAAAACGACCTTTACTATCAGCCTTCCACCATAAACGATCCTTGCCTTGGCCCGGAACCATACCTCCTAATTTGAAAGAAGCCCATCTATCGATCTCCCTATCAAAAAGATTCCTTCTCAACCCGATCTCCCTATCAAAAAGCCTTCATATATAAACCACTAAATGTCAAACCACACACTGGAGAAAGACTTTGAAAACCTCATCAACCAACCAACCGAACTAAAACTGCAAAGCTTTAAAATCTGCAGAAGGCATAATTGAGAACATTCCAACATTTCGAACAACTTAAAACTCAGAAAACAGATTCAAATGGGACAAGGGTAATCCCCATTTCTTCAAAAAAGGAAAGAAAGGTTGTTTGCTGTGGGAGAACAGGTTTCTCATCTTCTTTTTGCTTGTTAAATAAGGATTGAAAATCGTCCGCATAGGAATGCTCACAAAAGTCCTCGATTGGGATGTCTGACTTTGGAGAAGAGTTTAAACTACTAATACTGATTGCGCCATCCTCATCTTCAAAATCATTATCCGAGAATCCTATGGAAGATGATCTAAGAGGCAAACCTTCGTTAGTGGAGTGGATAGTGCCAATGGACAAAACATTTACCTTAGCCGAACAATCTTTACTAACTACTTCTCGTTCCTCAAAGAAAGCCTTATTAAGGTTAACTTGAACCCCTTCAGCTACTGAGGGCTTTGCAAGCTCGTTTCCAAAATTAGTAATAGGTTTTCTACGAGACTAGTAAAAAGGAAGGGGTTGAATTAATCGTTCAGTATTCTTCATACTCGATGGAAACGGGTTGCCCTTTGGCTTTTGGTTCAAAAAAGCTTCTACATTTAGCTCTTGAAAAACAGTAGGGCCAATAATGCCCACTTCTTGACCAATGGCCACTTCTTTTCTGACCATAGGGGTGCTCAACTGACTCGGCACATTGTTTGGGCCAACTGGTGCGTTTTGAGTAGACGAGGGGACAATTGCAATATGCTTTTCCAAGCTAACCTTATTAGAAACATTGTCAAATTGAAACTCTTCGTCTGCCCAGACTTCTTGAAATCTTTGGATATCCAAAGGATTTGAAAGGATTTGAAGAATCTGCAATCAATGAAGTCTTTGAAAGCTGAACGGAGGGAAAAGACGGCTTGATAGCTTCATTTAAGGCAACCACGTTTACCACAAACACTCCGCGTTTCGTAGTTATCTCGATAGAAGCCGGAATAAAGCTGCAATCATTATTCTCTACTTGAATGAAAGCTGCTGAACAATCTAACAGATTTAGTGTTGCTGAAGAGATTTTCTTCAAACCTCCAAGATGGGTTCCAATGGCCTTGAAGCAATTTGTGTTCCAAAACTCTAAAGGTAAGTCGCAGATTTTCACCCAGCCACCAAAACAAACTGTCATTTCATTCTTGCCATGCTTTTCAAGATCCCACTTCTCCAACTTCACGTGAAATCCATCTAACTTGCGCCATTTACCATTGAGTCAATTAGAGTTCAAGGATCTTCCACTTTCGAATCTAAATAAAGCCTTATCTGCTAAGAAATGGTTAATTTGGCAATTTTTCGAGAAGAAACTTTTGAGGGAGGCAGCGATTGCCTTCCAGCTATCCTGAGCACAAAACCTTGAGATAATCATGCATTATCCCAATCTATTTCCACAACTTCATGTTCCTTTTGAACGCAATAAGAGTTACTCCCTTTTTTTTTCCTCGAAAACCTCATCCTCTGCGGTAGGGGATGCCATCATACTATCTCTGCTTTTAGCCCTCTCAGCAAAAGAAAAGTTTGAGACGCCCTGCAATACCTTCCCTTTGAAATTCACCAATGAGTCTTTTATCAAGTCCCAAAAGATTACCCAACCGATCTTTCTAATCCCTGCAGGTACAATTATGAATTTTCTTCCACCCGAAGAGGGCCAAACAACCCATTCCAAAAACCAGCCTTTCAAGAGTCTTTTTTCTGGAGTCGACAGGTTCTGTTCCCATCTCAAACTTGCATGAAAAATCTTGAATACAAAGGACAACCCAGTAGTAACTGTTTCGATTGCTGCAATTTCTCCAATCCATTTGAAAGCAGCCAAAAAGGACGGTGAGCTGGTTAGGAGGGTGTTGGCGACGGCTTAGGATAGGAGGACGTCGCGGCGGAAGAGTACTGCCAAGTATTATAACAACCAAAATTATGATTTTGGGTGCATTTAGAGTCCTTGGATAGCCAACATAATTGTTGGAACGTACGGAAATATGTATATAAGTTGTTAACATGTATATAGAAGTTGTTAGAGTTAGTTAGGTTATTTTGAATTTGTTGTATTATTCATTAGCATGTATTGTAAGGATTTTTTCAAAAAATTATGTTTTGAAAATATATATATACAGAAACAAGGTAGTTTTGAAACTATTTTCTTATGTGGGGTAGCTAAATCGCATATGATGGACACGATTTAAAGTGAATCGCGTACGGTAAATGCAATTTTGTCCTAAATCACGTACATTGGATGCGATTTTGGCATAAATCACACGCATTGGGCACGATTTCAAGCACCTGGTAACCAAGAAGAGTCACTTGTAGGGAACGTAAATTGTGTCACCTGCTTTTATTATTTTTTTATTTTTTGGTATGACACCTAAAATTACGGGAGGAAGAGTGCATGAAAGAAGGGGCTAAAATTGGATGGGATTTATAGGCGGCCGATGTCGTTTAGTTATATCTTACAATGTTTGGATTTTCTTTTAAATAATGTATTAGAAAAATATATAGAAATAGAGGTTTTTAAAAAACAGGTCGATTTACCTACTTTTAATTTATTTTATAATGCCTGCATAAATTTTGTGATTATGCGAAAATAATATATACACCTTGCGAATTTATACAGAAGTCAAATACGATAAAAATGGGAGAAAATTAAAATTCAACCATCCTATCTTCAAATCAATTTGATAAGGAGTTAAGAGAGAGGAAACGAAGGTTTCTTGGCTTTTCAGCATCAATGAAATTTCTAGAAGTGCGAAGAGATTTCTCCCCATTTTGATTCTCATTTTCTTCCATATTTTAGAGGAGAAAAAGGATAGGAGTTTGGTTGGATCTCAATCTTATCTTCGAGCACCTCCACACGTGGCCATATGTGGCATCATAAATCGTATATGATGTATGCGATTTTATACTTTGACCACTCCTACCCTAATTTTCAAATTTTTTATTCAATTTACCTTTTTTATATTTAAATTGAAACCTACTATATTTTTGTAATTTTTTTTAACATTACATTATTGATGACATTTGCCTGTAATGTAAAGGCATCCTTGAGTAATTGAATTAGGGGGATGCTAGAGTTCCATAGTTATGTTCTCCACAAATCGGCGTAGTACCCTGAGTTCTTTGATATTCGTTGGTTGATACCGTTGAAGCATTGCCATCACTTTCTCCCAATCACTCCCTTCGCTGATACTCAGTGCCCCAAATACTTAATTTGATCCTTGGGCGAACTAACAGTTCTTAAAATTTGCAAACAACGAATGATCCCTTAGCACATTGAAGAACACGATGAGGTGGCGAATATGGGACTCCAAATTGAGGCTGCAATTCATGAGAGCTTGAAATGCGGCTGGTGCATTGGTGAGCCGAAAGGGCATCACAAGAAACTCATAATGTCCTCCTTGTGTTTTGAAAGCTAGCTGGGCTACATCCGTTTCAGACATACGAATCTAGTGGTAGCCGAACTTTAGATCAATCTTCAAGTATATATGAGTCTCATGTAACTCATCGAGAAGCTCTTCGATCACAGTTAAAGGGCCTTCCACTTAACTTGAGCCATTTGCAATATCATCATCTACATCCAGAAAGCCGTATTGAGCCAATCAGAGTTAAAGGGTCTTCCACTTTAAAATCTAAATAAAGCCTTATCTGTCAAGGAGGAGTTGACTTACACTTTTTAGGGAAGCAGCAATTGCCTTCCAACTATCCTGAGCACAAACCTTGAAACAACCATGGCCTTATCCCAATCTATTTCCACGACTTCGAGTTTCTTTTGGACCCAAGAAGAGTTGCTCCCTTTTCCAAAGTCTCGTTGCATGGGCCAAAGGGCAATTTTCCTCAAAAATCTCATCCTCTACGGCAGGGGATGGCATCATGATGTCTCTGTTCTTAACCCTCTCTGCATACGAAGAGTTGGTGGCCTCCTTCAATAGCTACTCATTGGAGTTCACCAAGGAATCTTTTAGAATGTCCCCGAAAGTTTCCCAACCTTTTTTCCTAAGGCTAGCAGGCACTGATATGAATTTTCTTCCACCCAATGTGGGCCAAACAACACATTCCAAAAACCATCCATTCAAGAATCTCTTTTTCTGGAGTCGACAAGTTTCGTTCCCATCCCTGACTTGCATAAGGAACCTTGAATGAAGTGGGAAGTGTAGCAACTCAACCAAAGCCTTCTCAAGCCACTCGAGGAATCTAAAAATTCTTCATAGAGTCGATCAAAAAACAATCATCATCACACCAAATCTAATATTAATTGTTTGCTATGCTGCAACTTCTCAAGTCCATATCCAAACTTGAATGAAAAAAATCAATCCAACGAAGGGAGACACAACCCTAGGATGAAGAACATAATCGAAAGAGCCAAAAGGTAGACCAACTGATCCAAAACTACCCTGATGGCGAGAAAAACTCCAGAGGAAAAATACGTCAGACAGCAGCGATTGGAGAAAGCGTCATCGACAGGCAGCGAAGGTGACAAACGCCAAAGGCAGAGTTAGGGTTAGGATTCGCTGGTGAGCAGCAACAACAGAGATAGGTTTAGGTTTCGGGTTAGGGTCGTGATCGGGCGAGGCGAAGTTAGGTTTCGAGTTAGGTCACGACGAGAAGAGGCAAAAATGGAAGGGTAGGGTTCAGGTTAGGGCCGCAGCATACGGCGAAGGTGGACGTGGACGACAGACAACGGAGTTAGGGTTAGTTAGGTTGGCGGGTAGCAACGGTGGGATTACGGTTAGGGTTCGGGTTTTGAATCAAACTTTTAACAACCAAAGTAGAATAAAGCGAAAAGGAATTTGAGATTCAAATTCCTTTTAGCTTTATTCTACTTAGAAATGCTTGTTAAAAGTTTGGTTTGTCTAATCCGTGCATAAATTAGTTGAGCATAGTATAAACATATATATATCAGCTTTTGGTGGCAATTAAAGTTGAAAAAATAATAAATAACACGTTTTTGTGCAGAATTATTAAACCACGCTCCACGCTCCTCCCTTAATTTTTGAAACTACCCTTTAATGAAACGCGAGTTTCATTGTGTTTTGACACATTCTTTCTGTGCAACATGTCGTCTCAGCAAGGGAAGATAAGATTTCATTTGTAATTGGTCAGTCAAAGGGATTAAAAACTAATGAAAAGCCTTAATCTTCTCAACCTCTCCAACAACAACCTGCAGCAGCCCTCTTCTCTCATTTCATGACAATTTAAAGCTTTGTTTTAGCTTCTTTTAGTTATGCAACTTGTAGTTCACTTGTTAAACTTTCAAGAATTCTTTCCTTTAGCTTTTTGTTAAGTTTTCTATTTATTTTCCCGCTTGTTATTTGTTTTTATTGTAAAACGTAAACCTTGAGTATTCAATGTTAAACTCCATTGCAACACAAAATGGAACTTAATAATGACTCGAACTTAAACCCCATGAGGCCACCTACCTTAGGAATTAATTCCTATGTGTTTCTCGGCACGAAATGTTGAAGGATCAGGCAGTTGCCCGAAAAAAAAAATAATAACAATGACTCGAACTGCCAACATGATGATCTAGGGATCCTAGCATTCAAACTCATAATAAAAGGAAGCAAAATAGCAATAAATGAAAGCACTAAAGAAACAAACCTAAAAGAGCTAGAATCTGATTTTCATAGAGGGTGAGTTGTAAAGAGTCAACAGCACAGCATTTCCCCATCTTTGTATCATAAACTTTATGCAGATTTCTTATCTGGATGCACCTACAAATAAAGTTATGGTTTAAGTAGAAATTCTGAAATAAATTAAAGGCAAATACCAACAATAATATAAGAAAATGACCTGCCATCGAGCTCTTGTTGCTTCATATCCAAACTTATTGCCTCCACAATAGGATCAAAGGTGCCTTTTCCAGAAGCATTAGCATTTTCTAAAGAGATCACATCAGAATCTTTGATAATACTCCTCTTCCTTGAGAAGAACTTGCGGAGAAAGCAGCTCCATAAATAACCAAACCCATTTTCCCTTGAAAGAATCTACGCCAGAGAGAGGCAATAGTTCACCAAACAAGTTATTCCTTTTCAATAATAAACCATAAAAATGGAAGAATCAGCATACTGAAGTGAAGTCATAACTGAAATTGAAAGGAATTTTAGTTATTGGTATTTTTGGCAAAAACACATAAATAAGGATCTAACAATTATATTCTCAATTTGAAGTTTCTTTCTACTTTTTTTTTTAACAAGAAACAACTTTTCATTGATAGATGAAAAAAAAAATTGTTCAGGGTACAAACCTCCATAGGAGAGAAAGAAAAATAAAAAACCAAAGTAAATGATGAGCTCAAGAGCAATACAATCTGATTGAAAAATGAAGAACATTAGAAACAAAACATCAAATTCTTTCTTTGAGAGATTAGCCACAAAGCCATTAACACTCATGACAAGCTCCAACATAGGATGCCTTACATGAGTATCTCTCCACAATGGTGTTCTTTATCACCTGTGAGTATGCTGCAAGATTCTGGGATTTTCTTAGGTCCAATTTTGGATGTACATGGCTCTACCAAATGACTCAATGCTTCTCCTCTCCAGTGTTCTCGATTCCACCCATTTTTAAAAGGAAAAAAAGACTTCTTTTCTTAAGAATGAACAAACCACCACTCAACCCAAAAGCTTAAGCTAATGGGTTGGATAAATTTAATTCATTTATATGGATTCTAACACTCCCCCTCACTTGTGGGCTTGGAAAACAACATCAAGACCCAACAAGTGGAAATCATAATAAATGGGGAGGAAACGTCAATGCAGGGGTTCGAACATAGGACCTCCCGCTCTGATACCATCTTAAGAATGAACAAACCACCACTCAACCCAAAAGCTTAAGCTAATGGGTTAGGTAAATTTAATTCATTTATATGGATTCTAACATCTTTGGATGAACTTTATCAAAGCCTTCTTTTGGATTACTTGGTAAGAATGAAATCAAAGAATTTTCAAAGAACATGAGTTTTCTTATGACCCTTTTTTTAACGCTATAGTTCTCTTGGCTATTACTTGGTGTAAATGTTCTCCATTTTTCCATTACTAATAGTTATTCTTCTCTCATATCTAAATGGAGAACTGAACCCTGAAAGTTCAAGTTCAAGAACTGAACTTGTAATTTGACCTAAAGATAGATATTATTCTGTGTATTAATTGTCCATATTTATTTAATATTTACCTTTTTTTTTCTTTTACAAGGACCGAAGAGTTTTCATTCAATTAATAAAAAGAAAAATCTTCAAAGGAAAGAGAAAAATAAATTTAACTAAGGAGTTATAAAAACCTCCCAATTCATACAAATACTTGCAACGAGAAATCTGAAATTAATTTAGAAATGGAACATCATTGAGAAGCCATAAATCTAACCACCTCGAATCGAGGTTTTGCATAGCTAAATTTAAAACTTCACAATGATGTTCTATGCCAACTCTTTTTGGAAATTATTCTCCTACTCTAATTTGTTATAATTGGGGTGCTTTCAGTTCCCAAATTTAGTTTGTGTTTTGTAATGTTTTTTTCACTCTTTCGAGAGTTTGTATCTTTGAACATGTATGTTCCTTTTCATTATTTCAATTTGAAGTTCTTTTCATGTCCAAATAGAAAAAAATAAAAATAAAAATAAAAAATAAATTGGATTCTCAAGATGATTTGAAATATGGAGTCTTGAGCTTTCAGGTACTTTCTCAGTCAAGACAGCTTGTTTCATCTTCTCCATTATCAAAAGATTTTTTCTCAGCAATATGAAAATCAAAAAGTCTCAAAAGAATCAGCATTATTCTTTGGGTATTACTTACAGAACGGTTAATACTTCAGATGTTTTACCAAAGAAAATGTCATCTTTTTTGCCATCAGTTTGCTATTGGTGTTTTGCAGCTTCAAAACCTAATCATGTATTCTTTGGCTGTCCATATGCCTTGTATTGCTGGAATCACCTCTTATGAATCTTTAATTTGCATTGGGTTTTTTTTCAAGATTCACCTCCAGAGGTCTTCGTATTGATGCATTTGTATGCATGGTCTGGACGTTTACTTTCTACCATGCCATTATCGCACTCTTCAATAATTATTGGTTCTTGCGCTTTACATTTTTTTTCTTGATTACATTCAACTCTCAAAGATTTGCAATTTACTTGTCTTTGATATGTCTGAGAGAATCTTTAAAATGATTCAAAATTAGACTAAGAGCAATACTAATACGTGAATATTTGATTCAAAATGATGCTTCTGCTTGCTGGAGATATCTTTCTCTTGTATTCAACATGTCCTGGGTTTTTGAGTTTGGAGTTCCAAAGATAGTTTCTCATCTGTTGTTTGGTCCGGATCTTTTAGATGCTCCAAGATTGTTATGAATCAATGGAGTTAAAAGCACTGTTATATGAGCTGTGGTATGAAGGAAATCAGAGACTTTTTAAACGAAAAAGTAGAACTCCAGAGGTTTACTTTGACATGAATAAGATTATAGCCTCTCAATGGTGTGCTCTATCCAATCTTTTTTCAAATTACTCTGTTAGCATTAGTTCATTTTTCTCTTTTTGTTTTCTTCCCTCCTTTTGGAGTTTGTATCTTTTATCTTTGAACATGGTATTCTTTTTCATTAAATCAATGAGAAGTTCGTATCTTTAAAAAAACAAAAATACGTGAATATTTGATGTCAGTTATGGCGACTCTAGTTTCTTTAGCATGGAGCAAATTGATACGATGACAATGATAAAATTTTTTTGGAACAAAGATACAACTTCTCATTGAAATAAGATGACAATGATAAAATTAGAACAGTAGATATTAGTTTCTCATCTATCGCACAAAAGGGAACCATTCAATTGGGCAAGTCAGTTTTCCTTCCATATGTACACATTGTCCATCAGTAAACTTTCTAGGAATTCTAATTGTTGTATCATCTCATTGTATTTTTTTTAGAAGTCAAGGATACAGAGGTATAACCTATAAAACAGATCTTGTTCAAGTAAGGTCGTTCATCTCATTGTATATTTTAGAACTAAAAATAGAGAAAGATGATGGGAAGTGTTAGGATGCTTGATTGTCTCCTACTTTGGTGAAGGTTATTCAAGTAAAATAACAAAGGATAGTTTTAGTTCTCTTTCTGTTAAGGAAAAAATCATGCTTTGGCATACTAATTTTTTTGTCTTGAAGTTTCAAAAATTAGTCACAAAATTGATGTTTTAAAAGTTCAAGGAACAAAAAGTTCTGGCATGAATATTTATGAATGGAAAGATTCACCTTAAAAAATATTTGAGTTTAAAGTCGTACCTTATCCATGTAAAGACCAATTACACAATAAAGCAACGCATCAACGAACATCATTAAAAGACACACCAAAAAATTTACTCCAGAGGATGCCTATCCAAATCAAGCTGCCAACAATTAGTCCCCCCCCAGAAAATCCTGCTGATTACTGTAAAAGGCACAGATAAACTCTTTAAATATAATATACCCTCCATAAGTTACTCCATCGAAGTCCAACACGAGCACGCTCATAATCTGCAAAGTTAATGGATCCTAGAGCAAAAGCTGTTGGTGAAAGCAATGAAGCAGTTGTCTTCACTATCCTGATGTAGAGTTTAAAAAATTGGATCAAATTTAAATTCAAAAAATGAAATTGTCAACTAAATAAAACAAATATAATTCCTAGTACCAATGATACTTACATGGACACAGTTTCATCATTAACAGTATAGTAAGGAAAATAGGCACCTAGAAAAGAAAGTGTTCCCACTGCCACAGCGGTTTTTGCTCGTTTGAAGAATGTAGAGATCAGAAATGAAAACATGATTGCACTTAATCCAAATGAAAAGAAGTAGATGAAGACCACTGTCTTATCACTGTACTTGAAAAGGTTATTCATCGTGCAGAAAGTGATAATTCCAGCAGATATTGCAAACTGTAAAAGACATCAGATCAAGCAAAAAATCAAAACCACGTGATCCCATCCCACAGAACAAAAAAATAATTACTAAAAGAAGGCTGGTGGAGGATTTTGATTACAAGCTTAGATGATGAAATTAGAATTCTGTTTAGTATCATATGCATATTAATTATCATATAAAAACCGACCCCTATCACGAAATGGAGGGTGGTGAAGAACCTCCTCTAACATCAATTTACGCTCTCTAGCGCGAGCAAGACAAACTCCAAAACCCCAAACACAACAATCTAGAACTGACGAAGCAAACTGGCAAGACCAAAAGATATGATCGAGATCCTCTTAGAAAGAATATAGAAATGGGGTTTGCTTAGAGCAAAAGAATGCCTCATGATACGATCCAAAGGATTAACCATGCTATGCAAGACCAACCATGCAAAGAATCTAATCTTCTTTGGAATCTTAACCTTCCAAAGCAAAGAAAAACAGAGCAACGAGAAGGATGGGGATCCACCAAACACAAGAAGAAGGGATTACAAGAAAATAGGAGACCAAAGACGAGAATCCTTCCTCCTCAAATTAACAACAAAATCCCCTAACAAAGCTAACAAGACAAACTTCGTCGTGTCCCTATCGGACAAAGGACGATGAAGGCAAGATTGAAGCCACTGAACGACCCCTCATGGAGGAAAGGTGGTGAAGGCAAGGCAAAAGAGAACATAATGGACAATCCCCAAGCCACCTATCCTCCCAAAAGTAAGTATCAAACCTATCCCCCACCCGACAACGAACGAACAGAGAAAAACAGGGAAAACCAAAAGAGATAGCCACCCAAGGGTTCTTGGAAGTGCCTTTAGACCCCACCAGTCATCCACTCAAACGGATGCGAACCATATTTGCTTGCTATCACCCTATGCCACAAAGAATTTGGCTCTTGCGGGAAGCATCATAGCCCTTTTGCCAACAAGGCTTCATTCTGCCATCAAACTGTCAATTGCTAACCCCTTCTAACCAGAGGCTTATTCACCAACTCCTACTTGACAAGATGAGTCCCCTTCCCTTCATCGACCCCTCCTCAAAGAAAGTCACACATAATTTTCTCCAAGGATTTGCTAATGGACGCTGGCATTCTAAACAAAGAGAGGAAGTAAGTCAAAATTCCAATGAGGACAGATTGAATGAGCGTTAAACTCCCTCCCTAGGAAAATAAGCCTTTTTCTAGAGGAGATATGCTTCTGCACCTTTTCCACAACAGAGCCCGGCCTAAGGAAGACCCAAATAAGAGGACGTGAAAGACCCTACCTCTCACCCCATGAAAGAAGCCCACATAGACAACTTATAAGGATAGTTAATACCTAAGAAAGAGTTCAATTTGGCGCAGTGGATTGACAGGCCAAGCCCACTGGGTTGCCTGAGTTCGAATCTCATACAGTTAATACCTCAAAACTAACACTTAATCTTGTTAATCTTAAAACCTGAAATCACCTCAAAGAAAGAAAGGAAGCCGTTGAGATCAATAAAGGACTCTTCCATACCATAACAGATAGTGTCATAAGCAAACTGGAGGTGAGACAAGGAAACCTATCTTTCCCCACCTAGAAACCTTCAAGAACACCACCTTCAACCCCTTCTGATCGCTCTACTAAGCGTGTCCACAACAAACATGAAAATGAGAAGTGAAAGAGGATCTCCTTGTCTCAGCCATCTCGATGCAATGATTTTACCTCTAGACCTCCCATTTACAAGAATGGAGAATTTAACTATCCTGATACAACTCCAAATCCAAAATCTCCATTTATAGCCAAAACCTTTCTTCCAAAGCACTTTATCCCAAAAAAATTCCCATCCATATGATCGTGGGCCTTCTCGAAATCGATCTTAAAAATGACCCCTTCTTGCTTACGAGACTTATAGTCCTCAATTGCCTTATTGACTCTGAAGACTTGATCTAGGATTTGCCTACCTGCAATAAAGGCTCCTTGGAGATCAAAAATCGTATCAGGTAGGATTTTCCTAAGTCAATCAGCCAAGACCTTAGCTAGGATTTTATGAACACTCATAACCTGGCCTAAAGTCCTCGACTCTCCTAGCCTTCTCCTTCTTGGATTGAGATTTGAGGCAGACAAAGGTGATGTAGGAAATGTTGTAAATTAGCCGTTGGTTAGTAATTCTTCTAGTTAGCCGTTAGTATCTTTTCATTTAGCCGTTAGTCGGATGGTTGGTTAGGTTGGTTATCTATAAATACCAACCCTTGTGTATTTGGAGGATTCATTCAAAAGTGAAATAGAAAATTCTTACTTGGTATTACACCAAATTGGTATCAGAGCCCTTTTTCGAAACTTAAGACCTGATGGCTGGGAAGAACACAGCGACTTTCGGCAAAGGAACCACAGCAGATCCTTCAACATACCAACCTCTGTCACCAAAATCCACCACTGATTGTTTACTGTTAGTGGAAGATTCCTTAGGAGAGGTTCGATCCAGTGTACAGACAATCCACGGACTTATGGAGAACCTATCAAAACATCTGGAGAACATAGAACTTGAGCAAGAGCGGCTACGGGATGATCTAGGCAATCGCGGCGGTCGCCGGGAACAAGAACGGGCATATCAACCAAGAAACCGATCACCCACTCCCGTTATTGCAAGAAATATCTACAGACGGGACCGACGGCAGCAAGAACTCCAACTAAGGGTCCAAGATTCAGATTCTTCAGGGGAATAAAAGGATTTTCTTCGGGGGAATCAGCGCTTCGATCGTTTTGGATGCCAGAATGGAGGAGGTGTTCGTACTGACTTCTGGATGAAAATTGACCTCCCAAAATTTAATGGAAAAATGGACATTGAAGCATTCTTGGATTGGGTCAAGAATGTAGAGAATTTTTTTGAATATACCAATACTCCGGAGGATAAGAAAGTTCGGTTGGTTGCCTTCAAACTTAAGTCTGGCGCCTCTGCTTGGTGCGATCAACTGGAGGTTAATCGTCGACGGCAGGGCAAACATCCTATTCGCAGCTGGCCGCGCATGCTTCGGTTAATGAGCGAACGTTTCCTACCAACCAATTTTGAGTAGCTCTTATATCAACAGTATCAACGTTGTCGACAGGGGACCAAGACCATTGCTGATTATACTGAGGAATTCCATCGTCTGGGAGCACGCACCAACTTGACCGAAACAGAGGACTATAAGATTGCCACGTATGTTGATGGTCTTCGCGAAGATATACAAGACCAGATGGATATCCAACCAATTGGCTTCCTTTCTGATGCTATAACCATGGCAACCAAGATTGATGAAAAAATGGACAAAAAGAAACTCAAGACTCCTATTCGGCGACTTCCCTGGGATAAAACTGTAAGTTCAAAATTCCCTACAGTCGATTCAGGGAAAAATAATGGAGTCCCCTCATCCTCGACCTCTGAAACCATTGATGACATTGCCAAACCTTCTACCAAACCGGCGGAGTTGGCGCCTAGGAGAGGCACAAATCAATATGCCAGGCCTACATTGGGCAAATGCTTTCGTTGTGGGCAAGTTGGCCATTTATCTAATGATTGCCCACAACGAAGAGCTGTAGTCTTGGTCGATGATGACGGTCAGTATGACCCTGATGATGTTGAGATTACGAAAGATGACACTACCTATGTCGAACCAGACGAGGGCGAACTCATTAATTGTGTCATTCAACGGGTCCTTCTCACACCCAAAGTCGAAATTGCTAATCAACGTCATTCCCTCTTCCGCACTCGCTGCACCATTAATGGCAAGATTTGTAACGTCATCATTGACCGTGGAGTAGCGAGAACATGGTCTCCCAAAGGTTAGTTACTGCTCTTAATTTGAATATTGACCCACATCCACAGCCTTATAAAGTCTCGTGGATACGAAAAGGGGGTGAGGTTCAAGTTACTTCTGTTTGTACTATCCCTCTATCCATTGGAAACCAATATAAAGACCAGGTCATTTGTGACATCTTGGATATGGATGCATGCCACATCCTTCTTGGTCGCCCTTGGCAGTATGACTTACAAACTATACATCGTGGCTATGGTAACACTTATGAATTTAGTTGGATGGGTAAAAAGATTGTCCTTTTACCAACAACTTTGGATAGTAAACAACGGAGGGATACTCCTTCACCATCCAAACAACTCTTTTCGCTTATTCCGGGTAAAAACTTCCTACAAAAAGATGAACCTCTTCTCCTTGCCCTTGTGGCTAAAGGAGACGCAGTGGTACCCCATGACACTTCCATTCAGCCAAGAATCTCCCAGTTACTCAACGAATTTAAGTCAATATTGGAGGAACCTACTGATCTGCCACCCTTAAGGGATATTCAGCATTGCGTTGACCTTATACCCGGCTCTTCCTTACCCAACCTTCCACACTACAGAATGAGCCCTGCAGAGTACCAAATTCTGCATCAACAGGTACAAGAACTCTTAAATAAAGGCCATATACGGCCAAGCCTTAGTCCATATGCGGTACCGGTCTTACTCGCGCCAAAAAAAGATGGTTCGTGGCGTATGTGTGTTGACAACAGGGCCATTAACAAAATCACCATCAAATATCGCTTTCCAATTCCAAGATTATCTGATCTCTTGGACCAATTATATGGCGGCCGTTTCTTCTCCAAAGTAGATTTAAAAAGCGGATATCATCAAATCCAAATCCGTCCGGGGGACGAATGGAAAACGGCTTTCAAGACCAATGAAGGGCTTTTTGAATGGCTAGTCATGCCATTTGGCTTGTCCAATGCACCGAGCATGTTCATGCGTCTAATGCACCAGGTTTTACAACCCTTCATTAATACCTTTATTGTCGTTTATTTCGATGACATCCTTGTTTATAGCAAAACTAGCGATGAGCATGTGTTCCACCTTAGGACCTTGTTTGAAACTTTACACAAACATAAGCTCTATATCAATTTAACCAAATGTTCCTTTATGACAACCGAAATAGCCTTCTTAGGATTTTATATTAACCAATTTGGCATCTCCGTCGACCCCTCCAAAATTGCTGCAATTCAGAATTGGCCGACACCTACTTCTATTCGGGACATTCAGTGTTTCTTAGGACTTGCTTCCTTTTATAGGAAATTTATCAAACACTTTAGTACTCTACCAGCACCCTTAACCGAATGTCTAAAAAAAAGAGAAATTCTTTTGGGATAGCGATCAAGCTTCTAGCTTTGCTACTTTAAAGGATAAACTTAGTCATACACCTGTCCTCGGCCTCCCAGACTTCAGTCAACCATTTGAGGTCGCCGGAGATGCTTCAGGAATAGGCATTTGTGTCGTTCTTTTCCAACAAGGCCATCCTTTGGAATATTTTAGTGAAAAACTAACACCCCCTAGGCAAAAATGGTGTACCTACGAACAGGAACCATATGCCTTAATAAAAGCCCTCAAACAATGGGAGCATTACCTTATAGGCCGGGAATTCATCCTTTTTACAGACCATTTTTCTCTTAAATACATTCAGACCCAAAAAACTATTAACCGAATGCATGCTAGGTGGGTTTCTTTCTTACAAAGGTTTGATTTTGTTATTAAGCATAAGACAGGAGCAACTAACAAGATCGCTGACGCGTTAAGTCGCAAAGCCAGCCTCCTCAGTCTCCTCTCAGGGCAAGTAATTGCTTTTGACCACTTACCTACAACATACGAGAATGACAGTGATTTACATACCATTTGGCAGCAGTGTAATCAACATGTAAATTGTAATGACTTTCATATACTGGATGGGTACTTGTTTAAAGGTGACTGATTGTGTATTCCCCATACTTCCCTATGGGAATCCTTGATTAGGGATATGCATAGTGGGGGCTTGGCTGGCCACCTTGGTCGAGACAAGACATTTGAGCTAGTAGCTACATGATTCTATTGGCCTCAAATTCGAAAACACGTATATAACTTTGTTACTCGGTGCCTCACTTGTCAGAAAGCTAAAGGTCAGGCACAAAACACCGGGTTATATTCTCCGCTTCCAATCCCTCAATCTATTTAGGAGGATTTGTCCATGGACTTTGTCCTTGGTTTACCAAAGACTCAACGTGGTTATGACTCGGTTCTAGTTGTCGTGGACAGATTTAGCAAAATGTCTCACTTCTTACCTTGCAAGAAAACATCGGATGCCATTTATGTGGCCAATCTTTTCTTTCGTGAGATTGTCTGCCTACATGGCATCCCGAAAACGATAGTTTTTGACAGAGATGTGAAATTTTTGATCTACTTTTGGAAAACCTTGTGGAAAAAATTTGATACAGGTCTAAAATTTAGCACGACCAGCCATCCACAAACCGACGGCCAAACCGAGGTCACTAACCGCACATTGGGGAACCTTATACGTTGCCTTGGAGGAACTAAACCGAAGCAATGGGATCTTACAATGGCGCAGTCTGAATTCGCCTACAACCATATGAGACATCGTTCCACAGGGAAGTCCCCCTTTGAAATAGTATATACTAAACTGCCCTGACTTACTGTGGACTTAGCTAATATTCCTTCTAATGTCGACTTTAATCAGGAATCTGAACACATGGCCGAACGAATAGTGGAACTACATAAAAAGGTCACCCAAAATTTGATGAACGCTACGGCAACCAATAAGACAAATGCGGATAGCCATCGTCGAGAGAAACATTTCAACCTCGGCGATCTCATAATGGTCTACCTAAGAAAGTGTCGCTTTCCAACGGGAACTTATGATAAACTACACAACAAAAAGATCGGGCCTTTTGAAATTCTGGAAGAATATGGTGACAAGGCCTATAAGATCAATCTTCCCACTGATCTACACATCAATCCAATCTTTAATGTATCAGACCTACATGAATATCAGGCGGCAGATGCTTTCCAATTGGCCACATAAACTCGTGGTCGAGTTTTCTTAGAGACGGAGGGAATATGATGTAGGAAATGTTGTAAATTAGCCGTTGGTTAGTAATTCTTCTAGTTAGCCGTTAGTATCTTTTCATTTAGCCGTTAGTTAGATGGTTAGTTAGGTTGGTTATCTATAAATACCAACCCTTGTGTATTTGGAGGATTCATTCAAAAGTGAAATAGAAAATTCTTACTTGGTATTACACCAAAAGGTTTCATTTAGAGAACTATCCAGGATACTCCTCTCATAGAACTCAGAAAAGACTTTCTAAAGATCCCCTTGATAACCTCCCAACTATCCTGAAAAAAAAAAGGCCTAGGAGAAAGCAACAGATCCAAGGCTTTATTTCTATCAAACCCAAACACCACCTTCCTAATTTCCTCACGGGAAAAGGGGGACTCCAACTCTGACTTGTCGACCTTAGTAATTGGGCACCACTCTTACCCTTCCAAAAAGGTTTGTAATAGACCTTAGAGCCATAAAGGGATATAAAGAAGGTAACCACCTCCTCTTCAATCTCCTTATCCCCACTAAGAGTCTCTCCTACATCATTTTCTAAAGAAAGGATGATGTTCCTACTCCTTCTCCCACTCGCGCTCAATGGAAATAGGCTGAGTAGCAATCACCTTCATTAGCTCATTTAACCTTAACCTTTTTCCTCCTGTTTATCTCCTCTCTCCTCACCAACTCCTCCAAAACACTCCACAGCTTGAAGTGATCCCCCTTAGAGCCTCTATCAACGAACCCTCTTCTTCCAACCCATCCAAGATCTTGATTCTTCCCAAAATCTCGTTTCTTTTTTTTTTTTAACAATATACAAACTTCTCATTGATTAATGAAAAGGAACAAAATGTTCAAAAGATACAAAGGAATTGACGTATCGCCGTGTCCTGTCGTGTCCGTGTCCGTGTCCCGTATCCGTGTCCGTACTTCATAGCTCTCAACCTTCATCACCGGGGACCTTCCCTCTCCGACTCTCATGCTCTCAACGATAGAAAAGTTTGTTGCGGACAGGCAACTTCTCATCCTCTATTTATTCATTCGATGGTTTTTTAAGTTTTGAGGTTTTACATTTGAGATCAAATCAACTCTCATTCTCCTTCCTCCAAGTTATCCATGGAGCCTCCACCAAAACTTCAAAACCATCTAGTGATTTTTATCTCAACTTACAGAAATGGATTGATTATCTAAATCCGAAATTGCAAAAATTGCAAAAAGAGATGGTTTCTTGCGAAGAAGATCATGCTAGAAGAAAGTTGGAGTTGCAATCTAGTACAAGAAAAAATTAGCATATGCTTACGCTAAAATTTTAGCAAAGTACATAGCCTTGGGTCTAGAAGATGAGCCAGAAGTTAAAGATTATTGAAGACGGTCACTTGAAGGTTGGAGACTTTTGTAGAAAAAATGGAGTTTTGGGCCCGCCTAAGATAGTTCTCTGTTTGTGAAATTACTATCATTATTCCAGCTTGAAGGAAATGGTTTAGAATCTTTTGGCGCGTCGTTTTGTCAAGAACTAGGGTTTTGCTCATCAAAGTTTTATTCTCACGTATCCTCTTACTTTTTACATATTTTTTGTTATGCTTTCATTTTATTAACTTTTTGTTGCTTTCCTCCACTCTGTTTGGGAGTTTGTATCCCCTAAATATTTGTATTATATTTTCATTAATTCAATAAGAAGTTCGTATCTTGTTAAAAAAAAGTGCTTTAAAAATAAGGAAGAAAGAAGATACTAACGAGAGATTTAATCTTGACTAAATCAAATCTATTACATTGACCATAATGAATGATTAATAAGTTAGTAACTACTAATGTATTAGAGAGAGTACACTTTAAGATCTAGATAATTAACTTTATTGGCATGCTTTGTAATTTAAAAACTGATATAGGGAATTCTTTATCAGATAATTCAGTGTCAAAATTTTTTATAATTACTCCTTAGGTTTGATCTTGATAGATTGGAGTCCATTCTTTTAGTTTTGCCCCTTTTGTTTGGCTGTTTTTTCGGGTCAACTTTTCTATTCTTTCATTTTTTTCAATGAAACGTCGTTCCGATTCATATTTGCTCAATGAAACTCAGCTTTTCATAAATATATATATATATGTTAAATTATAGTTTATTTTATTTTAAAGGTTTCCTATTTTATTTAGGTTAGGGTTTTATTGTTCTAATAGGTAAGTATTTCCTTATCCTAATAGG
>NW_019104574.1:293535-311269 GCF_001995035.1 Momordica charantia
CATTCTTTTTCAAAGAAATGTTCCTAAATCCTTCTAGGGGGAAGCTGTGTTAACATCCACTTATTTAATCAATCGATTACCATCTGCTACTCTAGACCATAGAACTCCTATGAATATCCTATCAAAATATTATCCTGATTTTCGAACAGCAAATAACTTGACTCCTCGAGTATTTGGTTGTGTAGCCTTTGTTCATGTTCACGGTCATCAGCGAGGTAAACTTGATCCACGAGCACTCAAGTGTATTTTTGTCGGATACTCGAACACTCAAAAGGGATATAAATGCTATCATCCTCCTTCAAAAAGGTTCTTCATCACTGCTGATGTTACCTTTTATGAAGACACCAGCTTCTTTACCTCACCTTATCTTCAGGGGGAGGAACTATTATTGGAAGATAAGGATTTGCCCATTCCCAACATCACATTTCCTATATCAAATCCTTTACCACCACCCTTAGACACCTTACCAGGACCATCTAACCCTTCTACTACTACACCATTACAGGTTTATTCAAGAAGGAACACTGAAAAAGATAAGCACGTCCAAGTGTCTGAACATATCCCTGTAACTGAAATTGACGAGAAAATAATCAATGATGAATCAGAAATTATAGTATCTACTAATGATGAGTCAAGAAAGGGAAAACGGACTTGTACTCAGTATCCATTGTCTCACTTTGTATCATATGACAAACTCTCAAGTCAGTACAGAAGTTTTATGGTTAACCTTACTCAGATAAATATTCCAAAAACATATATGGAGGCAATACAACATGAAGAATGGAGGCAAGCAATGAATCTTGAAATGCAAGCTTTAGAAAAAAATAAAACATGGGAGTTCGTTACTATGCCTAAAGATAAGAAAGCTGTAGGATGTCGATGGATATATACTGTAAAGTATAAAGCAGATGGAACACTCGAGAGGTACAAAGCACGGTTGGTTGCTAAGGGATATACTCAAACATATGGAGTTGATTACCTTGAAACCTTTGCGCCTATTGCCAAGATTAACACAGTACGAATACTTCTATCCCTTGCTGTAAATCATGAATGGGACATGTTGCAATATGATGTAAAAAATGCTTTTCTACATGGTGATCTTGAAGAAGAAATTTATATGGAAATTCCACCTGGATATCAGCAAGCAGGAAATAAAGTTTGTAAATTAAAAAAGGCGTTGTATGGATTAAAGCAATCTCCTAGGGCATGGTTTGGTAGATTTTCTCAAGTCATGAGGAAGATGGACTATAAACAAAGTCAAGGAGATCATACATTATTTATAAAACATTCTGCTACAGGGGGAGTAACAGCATTGATTGTTTATGTGGACGATATTATCGTCACTGGCAAGGATAATAATGAGCAAGAGAAACTGAGAAATTGTTTAATCGAAGAGTTTGAAGTTAAAGAATTGGGAAGACTGAAATATTTTCTTGGGATAGAAGTAGCCTATTCTAAACAAGGCATATTCTTATCACAACAGAAATATGTGATTGACTTACTTTCTGAAACAGGAAAGCTTGGCAGCAGACCAATAGGAACGCCGATTGATCAAAACCATAGATTATGTGCATCTGAAGAGAGTCTTCCAGTAAATAAGGAAACTTACCAAAGGTTAGTTGGAAAATTAATATATCTTTCTCATACGAGACCAGATATTGCTTATGTTGTAGGAGTGGTAAGCCAATTTATGTATAGTCCAAAAGAAATTCATCTTCAAGCTGTGTACCGAATACTCCACTATTTAAAGAACTCCATTGGGAGAGGATTGTTGTTTAAGAAAGGCGAGAAACTCAATCTAGAAGTTTATACAGATGCAGATTATGCAGGATCGATAGACGATAGAAAATCCACTTCAGGCTATTGTACTTTCTTTGGTGGGAACTTAGTGACATGGAGAAGTAAAAAACAAAATGTAGTTGCAAGATCAAGTTCAGAAGCGGAATTTAGAGCAATGGCATTGGGCATCTGCGAATTACTGTGGATAAAAATTATTTTAGAAGATTTGAAGATTCCATGGGAAGGGCCTATGAAACTTTATTGTGATAACAAGTCTGCCATCAGTATTGCACATAATCCAGTTCAACATGATAGAACCAAGCATATTGAAGTTGATAGACACTTCATAAAAGAGAAGTTAGATAGCGACCTCATATGTACTCCATTTGTACCAACAAACAATCAAATAGCAGATATTCTAACAAAAGGATTGAACAAGAACAACTTTGAGCATTTGGTTAACAAGCTGGGAATGGAAAATATTCATTCACCAGCTTAAGGGGGAGTTTTAAATTATAGTTTATTTTATTTTAAAGGTTTCCTATTTTATTTAGGTTAGGGTTTTATTGTTCTAATAGGTAAGTATTTCCTTATCCTAATAGGCAAGAATTTCTTTTTAGTTTCTTCTTTGTGACTGCTATTTATATAGCCTTGTATCAATCATTTAGAGTAATCTCCCTTGAATAGTTTATTTTCTTCCTTGTCAAAATAGGGAGGTTATTCTCTCTTGTGGGTATGAAAGAAAGAGAAACAATTTCCCGAATTTCATCATAAACCTTTACGGCTGATATGCCGAACTATTAATACTTTCTTCTCATGGGATAAAAGGATTGTAATCCTGGTAGGCTGGAACAAAGAAGGCAAGTATTAAAGAAAAAATGGAAAGTTCAGGTTCACTCTAACCTAACAGCTTAAGATTTTCATTCTACTGAATTTGGTTAGTGGTGATCAACTGGCTCCATTCTAAGCCACTTTTGTTTCAATCACCCAACTCCAAGCAAGTTAGCCCATTTTACAAGGCTGTGGATTATTGCCCAAAGGTTTTTGGGCGTACATGCTGTACTCGTAATTATATCCATTCTTGTTGGAAACCGAATCTCTAGGATCTATGTGCATCTTCCTTTAACAAAAAGAAAACAAACGGTTTACTCTTGAATTTACTCTTCTTTTTATAGAAGGAAACAGAACTTCTATTGATGATTGAAAAGTTCCCAGCTAACAATAAATTGGGGAGCTATTCCTCTTAAGAAGATTCTTTGTCTTTTTTTTCTTTTTTTCTTTTTTCTTTTTTCTTTTTTGTCCACAAGAAGAGTTTTTGTCTTCAACAACGGGTTGCTCTCAGTTTAAGCATGCAAATACTATTGCACAAAAATGATATCAAAGTATTAACAATATCATGGCTTATACACGAGATAAAGCCAAGAATACATTACGTCATTACCTGCACAGCATATGAAATAAACCAAGAGATATGGAATATCCCGTCTTTCAGGCCCATCATGTAGAGGCCTTCTTTGATCTTCTCTTCCTATAATATCATAAAAAGTAGAGGGTTGAGTCAATAACTAATGGAAATAATATTCTATGCACATATTATAATCAATAACATACGAGAACTATAAAACAACCAAAACATGTCTAAAAATGAAATAAGAACTGATCTTTGTGCTGATCACAGTAAACAATATCTTCTTTTAACAATAAAAAGAGATTTATTATCACTGTAAACAATATCATTATCGAACCTTTTCAAATGCATAATAGCTGATAAGGCGAGAAATTGGGTAAAGAAATCCCAAAAGATACCTGCTCAAATATAAGGAAGGTTGACTAAGCACATCTGGACAAAAACTAATCTAAAAATGTGTGCATAACAGGCTTAAAAAAGATTATAAATAATTTTTAAAAAATAATGACTGTCAGGAGCTACTTACAACACACCCATCACTTTCTTGACAATAGACTGGAATTCATCATCAACATATTCCCGAGTTGGAAAAGGAGAAATTCGTATTTTTGAAGGGCTAAATTGTGTCCGTGGCAAGTTCGGCAAAGAAGGTCTACTAGATGAGTTTGATGAAGTATTTTCTATACTTACATGGAGGGTATTGGTTTTCATTTCCTGGGAAGCAAATATTATGAATGAATCCACTACTTGCTGGAGCTGCAGAAATTAAGTTATATCGGTCATTTTGGAAACATAGGGAAAGAGGAAAAATAAAAAGAAATAAACCAATACTTGAGTTTTTTTTTGGTGGATACATTTCAAGTGGAAAGAATACTCATGAAGTGGAAACAGTTCAAGTCACTTTAATGGCATGTGAGCTGTTGTTGAGGTGGTTGGGGGATTAAGCAGGATAAGGAATGATAACAAATCAATACATACAAATCTATGAAGGGGAAAATACAAAGATGGTGATATTCTACTAGATAGATAAAAAAATATATGATGTTGATTTGAATCGTTCTGCAACTCCCAAAAGTATATCAACTGTATGCAAGACCATCAACTCACTCTATTCTAAAATGTTCAACCTAGTTTGAATTACAAAAATATTCTGCAACTCCCAAAAGTATATCAACTGTATGCAAGACCATTAAATCATTCTATTCTAAAACGTTCGACTTAGTATGAATACAGAAATATACTTTGTACTTCTTAAGGAATATTTTTCTTTTAACAAGAAAGAAGAAAAGAATGCTCCAGGGTTACAAAGAAAATGCTCAAGCAAAATTTTATTATATCTATGTGATGTAGTTAACAAATAGTTAACTTTGTGTTAGTTAGTTGGTAGTTAGTTGTATTTGTAAGTTAGGTCGTTCCCCTTCCATTGTGTGGCTTCCTCTATAAATAAGGAGCCATTTGTACCTTTTAGCATCATCTAATACAATTCAATTTTCTCTCAAAATCGATTACACCAATTTTGGTATCAGAGCAATCAGCATCCTCGGGCTTTCTCAATGGCAGGAAGAAAGAATGCTCCATTAGGAGGAGATTCTTCACTTGCCGACAAAGAGGAGGAAACTACTGCCGCCCTCTCTCCACGATCATCAACCATTCGTTGGTTGAAGGAGCTGCAGAGAATTTACAGCGGAATGTGGTAGAGATAAAACAGATTCTGAACGTTTTGGTAGACAAGATCGATAGCCTACAAGTACAGCAAGAACAGCCAAGAAAGAAGAATGGTAAGGACATTCAAGAGCAAGGGATTGTTATTGGGAAATAGGCACAGCAACCACCTTCAAGATTGATTCAAGATCCCCTCCCTCATCAAGAATCCCTCCCTCTCCCTCGCAGACATTCTGATGTTCCTCTAACCCCTCACGAAGAAGTATATCCCAGGGAATGCCACTTTTTGGTTTCGGAAATATCATTCTTGGGATTTATAATTAGTAACCAAGGTCTACAAATGGATCCGAAAAAAATAAAAGCTATTTCGGATTGGCCAGAACCTCAATCTATCAAAGGAATTCAATGTTTCCTTGAGATCACATCCTTTTACAAGAAATTTATTCGGAATTTTAGCACTATAGCTGGCCCCCTCACCGACTGTCTAAAAAAAGGACGTTTTCAATGGGGAAAAAACAAACTACCAGTTTTATTACACTCAAAACCAAACTCACCGAGAGCCCAGTACTCAAACTTCCCGATTTTACCCAACCCTTTGAAGTAGCTGTTGACGCCTCTGGGATTGGCATCGGGACAGTCTTGTCTCAAAACCAACACCCCATTGAATATTTTAGTGAGAAATTGAGTACTTCCCGCCAAAATTGGAGCACCTACGAACAAGAACTTTATGCCCTTGTTCGGGCTCTAACAACGGGAGCACTATTTGTTAAGTCAAGAATTCATCTTATTTACCGACCATTTCTCCCTCAAGTTCCTACACACACAAAAGTCCGTGAGCAGAATGCATGCTCGGTGACTTTCTTTTTTACAACGATTTGATTTTGTCATCAAGCACAAGAATGGTACACTATACAAGGCCGCAGACGCCCTTAGTAGAAAGGGTTCTTTACTGACTATCCTACAAGGTGAAATAACAGCCTTTTCATCCATGCCTACAACTTATAAAGATGATCTTGACTTTAGTTCCATTTGGACCCAATATCAGCAAGACAAAAATACAAGGGAGTTTCACATCCTCGATGGATTCCTTTTTAAGGGTAGCCAACTTTGCATCCCTCACACTTCTTTAAGAGAAGCCTTAATCAAAGATCTCCACGCGGGGGGATTGGCTGGGCATTTTGGTCTTTATAAAACCCTTACTTTAGTAGCAACCCATTTTTTCTCGCCACAATTAAGGAAAGATGTATTCAGCTATGTGTCCAAGTGTTTCATTTGTCAAAAAAATAAAGGGACTAAGCAGAATACAGGCTTATACATACCATTACCTACACCAAAAACTATTTGGGAAGATCTCTCTATGGACTTTGTCCTAGGTCTACCCCGCACTCAGCGAGGATTCGATTCGGTGTTAGTAGTGGTAGACAGATTCAGCAAGATGGCTCATTTTTTGGCTTGTAAAAAGACATCCAATGCTGTGCATGTGGCCAATTTGTTCTTTAGGGAAATCGTTCGCTTACATGGCATACCTAAGACTATTGTTTCTGATCGAGATGTCAAATTTCTCAGCCACTTTTGGAAGACATTGTGGAGAAAATTTGACACGTCACTAAAATACAGCACTACAAACCATCAAAATACAGCACTACAAACCATCCACAAACTGATGGTCTGACAGAAGTAACAAATAGGACTCTTGGCAATTTTTTTTTTTTTATATGAAATAAATATTTCATTGATAGTATGAAATATACAAAAGGCCACATGGGCAATTACAAGAGAGCTTTCCAACTTGTAATAAGATCATTAGAGAATAGCTACTAAAAATTGGGTAGAAACATTTGCACCATCCGAGAGCTAATGTTATGACCCTATCAAAAAATAAATCAAAAGGGAGAGCCTTGTCATTGAAAACTCTGTTGTTCCTTTCTGTAGAGACTAAGGTTGGAAAGAATCCAATGTTGTGTATTCTCATTATTAAAGTCTATATATATAGACAAATATACAAGGTTGACCTAATCCTATAAGGAGAAGCTAAAGGACAAATTAATATTAATACAAGAATATAAAATATACTAATATATACTCTAACACTCCCCCTCAAGTTGGTGCATATATGTTAATCATGCCCAACTTGTTAGACAAATAATCTATTCGTGCTCCATTCAACTTGTGTTCTGTGATTTTTGATATCATTGGGATCACCTCAGAAGTTACGATTGATTTCTTCTCAGCCATAACAAACAAACAAACTTATTTGAACAAAACGACAGAACCAGACCAAACCAAATCTGAAGGAGAAAAGGGAATCGAACCAAACCAATTGAATAGAGCCAAGTGAACCAAACCAATTGAATTCAAACAAACGAACCGAACCAAAACCGGTATAAATCAATCAAACCGAACCGGAATGTGACGAACCAGACCGAATCAAACTCGAACCGGATGAACCGAACCGGATGGACTGGACCGCTTGAACCGGATCAAGTGTTTTCTGAAACTAGAAACCCTAAGTGCTACCCCACGACAACCAGAGGGGCGAAGGCGATTGGCGGTGAGGGAAGCTCACGGCGACTGGCGGCGACGAAGGTGCGAAGGACGGCAAGACGAAACCCACGAATAGCAATTGGAAAACAGCAGCGACGGCGGTGGTCGGCGGCGGCGGCGGTGGTGGCAGCGTCGGTAGTAGTGAGTTGAGTTGGATAGCAATAAACAAAACCCTAAGGGACAAAACCCTAATGGGCACAAAACCCTTATGGGCACAAAACTTTAATGGGCACAAAACCCTAATGGGCACAAAACCTAGAGCTCTGATACCATGTAGAGACTAAGGTTGAAAAGAATTCAATGTTGTGTATTCTCATTATTAAAGTCTATATATATAGACAAATATACAAGGTTGACCTAATCCTATAAGGAGAAGGTAAATGACAAATTAATATTAATACAAGAATATAAAATATACTAATATATACTCTAACACTTTCCAACCAAAGACTCCAAAAGAAGGCCCGAGCAAACTGTATCCATAGAGTCAGTTTTCTTCTCTTAAATGGGTGCCCCACCAATATCTGGTCAAGAAAGATAGGATTTGTGTGTAGGGGAGTTTCCCATCCAAAAGCTACGAGTAGTTGGCTCCAAAATTGATAAGCGAAATCACATTGTGTGAATAGGTGACCCTGTGTTTCTGTAGCTTTAAAACATATAAGGCAACAGTTTGGGGATAGGGTGATGTGGGGGAGCTTTTTCTGTAGTCTGTCATGGCTATTGATCGCCCCATGACTAAGTTCCCAGCAGAAGAACTTGACTTTCCTTGGGCATCTCCCATGCCAAATTCGAGGGAATAGAGTGGAGGCAGTGAGATCATTGTTGGTGGTGAGAATGCGATAGGCAGATTTTGTAGAAAAAGATCTGTTGGTTTCCAAAGGCCATGCCCATTGGTCATTAAGGGAGGTAAGTGTGGTTGAGTCTAGTATATGAGAGAGTGCTAACAAATCAGAGAGCTCATCGTCTTTTAATGGTCTGCGGAAGTTGTAATCCCAGGAGGCTGTGGTGTGTGACCAAAGCTCGGAAATAGTGGCTTCTTTGTTGGTCGAAATAGCATAGAGATTGGGATAGAGGCTGTCCAGAGTCCCTTGTGATAGCCATGTATCGTGCCAAAAACTGAGAGCGCTTCTTTCACCCACTTCGCAAATGGCATATGTCCTGACAATTCTGATTTGCTTAGTAATTCCCGTCCATGGCCCCTTAAAACGATTTCTGCGAGTGGATGGCCAGGTAACAGAGAGTGAGCCATTGTATTTGGCTGCTATGAGTCTCCTCCATAGGTGGTTTGGCTCTGTAATGAATCTCCAAATCCATTTAGATAATAAAGCTCGGTTCCTATGGTTGATGTTACCAACGCCAAGGCCTCCTTCGTGTAGCGGTAGTTGGGTGCAGGTCCAATTAATAAGATGGGGCTTGCCATTTGAGTTTGATCCCTCCCACAAGAAATCTCTGAATATTTTACTAAGACGATCCGCAGCCTTTCCAGGTAGCTTGAAAAGGGAGAGGTAATAGATAGGGAGGTTTGTAAGGATTGATTGTAAGATAGTAAATCTGCCTCCTTTGGAAATGAAAAGGTTTTTACATCTACTTAGCCGATGCTGGAGTTTTTCAATTAAAGGGAGCCAGAAGCCTTCCTTTCTATGGTTCCCATTTAGGGGGAGTGCCAAATAAGTGCTTGGCCATGTCCCAGATGTGCAGCCCCACTCTATAGCAATCTGATTTGTTATTTTTGGATTAATAGCCACTCCAAAAACGCTGGACTCTTTGTAGTTGATGTTGAGACCCGAGGCAAGCTCAAAATATTTGATGGTTTTGTGGAGAGATTTGATGGTGGTAGGATTCATCTTAGAAAATAAGAGTGTGTCATCTGCAAAAAGATGGTTAATAGAATCCAATCCACATCTAGAGACATAACCTGATATGGAAGCCATTTTGTTCGCCGTGGAGGAGCAAACGGCTAAGGACGTCCGTGATCAAGATAAAGAGGAAAGGTGACAGCGGATCCCCTTGCCTTAATCCTCTTGTGGCTGTGATTTTGGCTCTTGGTTTTCCGTTGATGATAATGGAGAAACTAGTGGTAGAAATGCAAGCTCGGATCCATTTCCTCCATCTCACTCCAAAGCCTTTGTGGTGGAGAATCATGTCTAGAAAATCCCAGTCTACCATGTCAAAAGCCTTTTCAAGGTCGAGTTGAAAGACCCAACCTTCTTTTCTCACCTTCCAATCGTCAATAATTTCATTGGCTATAAGAGAGGAGTCAAGGATATGTCTACCTTCTACAAATGCGGACTGGTGGGCTGTAATCGTTTGGGGCAGCAGGTTTTTTAGCCTCTCAGATAGGACACGGGCAATGATTTTGTATGCACAAGGAATGAGGCTGATAGGGCGATAGTCATGGACTGTTTTTGCATCTTTTCGCTTAGGGATAAGGCAAATATAGGTCTCGTTTAATGCTGCATTGAAGATTCCATTTTGGAAAAAATCTTGGAACATTGCCAAAATATCGGATTTGATAATGTTCCATGACTTTTTGAAAAATTCTGCAGTGAAACCATCCGGCCCAGGGGCTTTGTCCTTTCCAAGACAGCAGACTGCTTTGTAGATCTCTTCTTCCGTGAAAGGGAGCTCCAGCCTTGTAGAGTTGTCTGTAGTGATGGGATCCCATGGGAGATTGGTAGGGCAACTTCTCTGTCCAGCTTTCCTAGTGTAGAGGGATGAGTAGAAATCAATGAATTCCTTTTCAATATCCCCAATTTGTGTGAGGCTATTACCTTTCCAAGAGATTAGTTCAGTAATGGTGCTTCGTCTTCTTTTGTTAGCTAGGAAACGGTGGAAGAATTTAGTATTTTCATCCCCCTCATGTAGCCATTTTAGCTTGCATTTCTGCCTCCAGAAAATCTCTTCTTTAGCAGCAAGAGAGAGTAATTCCTCGCGAATAGTCAGGCGCTCCCGAACCTTGTCAGGGGATAGGGTGCGGGTTCCTTCCAAATCATCCAGTGTGGATAAGGACTGGATGAGCTTGTCCTTTTGAGAGTGTATGCAACCGAAGTGTTCTTTGTTCCACACCTTCAGGGCTAGCTTCAATGCTTTGAGCTTCATCATCAAGCCATGGCCAGGCCAACCATGGATGGGGTTTCTATTCCACCAAGACTCTAGGAAAGGCTTGAAGGAACTGTGGGCAAGCCACATATTCTCGAATCTGAAGGGTGTTGGGCCCCAATTGTTTTGTCCAAATTCCAGGAGGATGGGGAAATGATCGGATGTGGTTCTGTCCAGTCTCTTAGCAGTTGGCATCCCAAGTTTGTCCGTGCACCCTTTAGCCAATAGGAAGCGATCAATTAAGGAGTGCGATTGGTTCCGGGACCACGTGAGCTTGCCGTTGCTGAGGGGAATATCAATGAGACCAGATCCATCAATGAAGGAGTTGAAGGTCTGCATACTTTTGGTGCGGGGGCGGCCACTGGATTTTTCCCAAGACCATCTGGTGACGTCAAAGTCCCCAGCTAAAATCCAAAGATCCTCACAAAGGTCAGATAGATCTTTGAGCTCCTACCAAAAATGATGGTGGTGCTCAGAGGTGGATGGACCATAGATTCCTGTGATCCAGAAAGAGAAACCGTCAGCTAAGATAAAGTTTAGGGAAAGGGAAAAAACACCTTCAATAATCTCCCTTTTTGTAAAGGCAGCGTCGTTCCAAAGGATAAGTATCCCACCAGCCGTACCCACAGCGCCAAGAGTCGCCCAATTTATCCCATGGGAACTCCAAAGGGATTTCACAATGGGGGTCGATAATAGCCATCTTTGTTTCCTGTAGGATCACCACACTAGGATTAATGCGGGAGATAGTTTGCTTGATGARGGCCCTCTTCTTCCATGAGCCCAGACCCCTCACATTCCAAGAGAKGATCTTCATATGGCACGGGATGGTCCCCCCTTTAGAAGCTTTCGTTTATCATAGTTGATGGAAGAGGTTAGGTTCTTTAGCTCTCGCATGCCTGTTTTGGGTTTTTGGGTTTTGGAAGGCTTTTTGGCCTTAGTTTCTACCTGTGGGATGGACATGATGCATAAACTTGACTCCTGTAGGTAGCTGGCCAAGTAACGTTGGAGATAGCTTGGAGAGAAGAGGTTTTTGGCCAGGTTTTTGTCAGTAAAGACAGGGCTGTCATAGGTGTCTGCCAGTGTGGGTAGTGCGGCAGTGTCAGTGGCCATGGGGGTGAAGATGGTTGTTTGGGTGGGTTGGCGATGGATAGGGTGTTGGATGGTGAGTKGGGTTGTGTAGGGGTAGAAATGTGAAGGGTGCTGTCTTGGTGATCGGTAAATCACCAAAAAGAATGGTGGGGATAATGGGTGTGGATGGGCTATTGCAGATAGCCAAAAGTGGCTATCATCGAGGCGCGGACTCGAAAAATAGTCAACCTCATCAAGGTCATCAATGAAAGGGCTGCTAGGTATGGGGCTAGGTTTCCTTCTTCGCAGGAGAGAGATGGGTTGGGTTTTATCCCTATTAGTCACGTGATTTCTTTTGACATGATTGGGGGATGGCTTCTACACCAATGCTTTGGGAAGCGGTTCATAGGGAGGGAGGGTAGCAGTGACTTTTTCCTTCCCTTTAATCGAGGTTGGGGATGCTTTTGATGGGTCAACATCCTCTGTCAGTGGTTTAGATGGGGCAGGTGTGACAGGCTTCTCGAGAGAGAACTCTCCGGCTGGTGTACTGGTGGTTCCGGTGAGTGGAAATTCCGACCAGTGCTGTGTGATTGTATCTCGAAAAATTTGTAGTTTTTCCCCGATTTCCGCGAGCTCTGATCAAGTTCCGGTCAGTAAAAAAGGGGTCAATGTGTACAGTGAGGGCATCCTCTTGAGTAAGGAGTGTTGGGAGTTCAAGGAGAAAACCCGCATCATTTTCTTTTACTTTTATCTTCAGCTCCATCAGGTTTCTAAGGCTAGAGGATTGCTTAGAAACTTCTATGAAGCCGCCACATTTGTCCCCAATGAATGGGATGACGGTTTCGTTCCAAAGGTGTAGAGGGAGGTCTCTAATGGTGATCCAACCGCCATAGGATGGAACTTGACGATTTGAGTTAATGTTGTGGGTACTCCATGTGATGAAACGGAGTTTGTATAGACCAACAGATTGCCAATCAGGGGAAGAAGTGAGGGATGTTGCTTGTTCTAAATCTTCACAACGGAGGAGGGCTTTGTCGGCATGAATGGGGYTGATGGAGCAATAGCCACTGATAGATGCTTGTAAAGCCCACAAGATGGAGTGCCAATCAGCATGGAAGGAGTGTCGCTGCACTATGATCCATCTACTCCAATCAAATATCTYAGGGAATAGAGTTGACCTTGTTGGTGAATCTGTGGTAAGAGGGTTGGTCTTGGGCAGTATGGGTGGTTTAGTTTTTTGTATGGGGGGATGTGGTTTTGGAGGTGCAGGGTCAGTGACGATACTAGGTGGCATTGGTATTCTTTCAACAGTTGGGTAATTGTTGATAAGGTTGTGGAAGGTCTTCCAACCACCTTTCTCCGCACCAGATGGTATCATAAGCTTGTTCGAACCTCCGTTGCAATCAAGCTTGTTTATCTCTAGCCATTACCCCTTTTTGTTGCTCAGCTTCTCTATCCACAACGTGTAGTCATTGCTGTGATGTTCCCTGAAGAATTTGAAGGTGAGTGGGGAGTCAATGAGGTGGTTTGTGGCGGTGTTGAGCCAATGGATGGAGTTCCAAGTAAGTGAAAGGGAGTAGGTGGTGTCTTTTCCAATCTCAGATAAACGAGCACGRCTGCCTCTGAAGTGCTCATCAACCTTGATAGAAAAGGATTTGTGTTCAATCTTGATTCTGCGGGGAGGATAGTTCCAAGGGATCATGATGATTGGTTGGTCGGGGGGAGAGGGTGTGGGGGTTAGGAGGTGAAAGAACCATCGGGAACGGCGGTGGGGCGGCGGTGGAGGGTGGGTGGGTAGCGGTGGGGTGGGAAGGGAGGAGAGAGCATTTTTTCCTGGGGCTTTTTTCAGGACTCTTGGCAATCTTATTCGGTGTCTTTGTAGTGACAGGCCAAAGCAATGGGATTTAGCTCTTGCACAAGCTGAATTTGCTTTTAACCACATGTAAAATAGAACAGGAAAGTCCCCCTTTGAAGTGGTTTACACTAATTTACCTCGATTAATCGTGGATCTAGCTAACATACCTCTTTCTATTGATGTTAGTGTTGAAGCAGAGCAGATGACCGAGAGGATCAGTCAGCTGCATAAAGAGGTTTGAGACCATATTGACACTGCCAATTCCAAATACAAAGAGCAAGCGGATACTAAAAACGAGTACAGGAGTTCAAAGAAGGAGATCTAGTCATGATACACGTAACGAAGGGACGACTACCAGCTGGGGCTGCTCACAAACTTCAAAAGAAGAAATTTGGTCCTTATGTAGCATTAAGGAAGTATGGACCGAATGCCTACAAAATACAACCACCTACCGATTTCAACATTATCCCTATCTTCAATGTATCGGACATCTATCCATATGAAGCACCAGATTCTTTTTCTTTAGCATCCTAACTCGTGGTCGAGTTTTTTTTAGGAGGAGGGCAGTTGATGTAGTTAACAAATAGTTAACTTTGTGTTAGTTAGTTGTTAGTTAGTTGTATTTGTAAGTTAGGTTGTTCCCCTTCCGTTGCGTGGCTTCCTCTATAAATAAGGAGCCATTTGTACCTTTTAGCATCATCTAATACAATTCAGTTTTCTCTCAAAATCGATTACACCACTATGCCAAAAAAAGAAAATTACAGTGAAGTGTTGGTCCCTGTGGCAGTTTTCTAATAATAAGGTCCTCAATTTTAGTAACAACATTCCTCGTACATTTCCCTTTTTTATATAGAAAGAGAATTTTTCATTGAAATAGTGAAAAGTTACAAAGGATTGTAACTGCTGCAGACCTTAGGAAAAGCGGTTGGTTAGCTTTTTGGGATAGGGTGAAGGACAGCTTATCAAGGGAGAACTCGAGAAGAAAGTTTCAAGGGAGAAGAATGCATCAAATTCTAATCTGGATTCTCTTGAACAGCCGCTTGAATACAGTGGATATCCTCCAACAGAAGCTTTCTCATTTTCAGCTTTTATCTTCAATTTGTTTCCTCTGTTTTGCAGATTCTTTTTTTCTTCTTTATTTTTGGATAAGAGACGATATATTCCAGTATAACAAAAAGGAAGGACAACTTAAGGGCGGAGGGTCGAAATCACCCTGCTCCGAAAACTAGACAATGGCAGCCTTACAATTTCTAACCATCAAGAGTAGGCTATAATTATAAAAGAATTTTTGTGGTTTATAGACCACTCTGAAGTAATATGCTATACATTGCTACAAAAATCATCCTTTAAGGACTTCTTATCTTCAAAAAGCCTATTATTCCTCTCTCCAAATAAGCCATAAAACCACCCTCAGCGCACAATACGAATACCAAAATCACATCTTTTTTGGTTGTTCCTTCTCCTTGAAGTGCTGGTTCCGTTTCTTTAAAAGATTTCGGATTCCTTGGGTCTTCTCGAACGACTACAAGAGTAATGTTATGAATCTCTTGGTTGGGCCGCCTCTACCTCCAAGAGCTCATTTATTATGGTCCAATGGAATTAAAGCTATTATTTCAGAATTATGGTTGGAATGTAATAGGTAACCATAGAATCTTTCAAAACAAGTTTTGCAGCTCTTCATTTGGTTTGACATGGCTTCTCAAAAGCTTTGCAATGGTGTTCTCTTTCTAATACCTTTTCGGACTATAATTCCCTTGATATCTGCTTAAACTGGGAAGCTTTCATTTTTTATGCTTAGACTCTTTAAGTGTTTCGGTTTGGCCTTTGTATTTGGGCRGTTTCGATTTTTTTTTTTCAAGTTTCTTCTTTGTATTTTCTTTATTTTTTCTCTTCCTTTTACTTGCATTGAAAATTCTCGTTTCTTGTCCAAAAAAAAAATAATAAATAATAAAAAGAATATTCTCCCTATTACAATTCTTGAAGATGATTTCAATTGTTGATGATCGGAAACTTTTTTTTTTTTTAACAAGAAACAAACTTTTCATTAAAAATATGAAAAGGAAGAGAAGTGTTCAAGGATACAAGCTTCCCAAAGGAAACGTAAAGAAAAGAAAAAAGTAACCACCAAGAGGCAGAGAATCAAAGACAGAGACCAGCAACTACAAGATATCGAAGAACACCAGATAAACTAAAGCCAAAGAAAGCACAAAAACTGAAGAACAAAGAGCCAGAGAATCGGAAACTAATATTGTATGATGCTAAATCACCACTAAACCCAAAAATTTAAACCGATGGGTTATGGTAAATTTAATATTTTGTATATACCTTAACACTCCACCTCAGCTTGAAAATTTACGCAAGACCCAACAATTTATAACCAATATTAAATGGGGAGAAAGTGACATTAGAGGGTTTCGAACATAGTCCTCCTCTTGCTTTGACACTATGTTAAATCACTACTGAAGTCAAAAGTTTAGATTGATGAGTTAAAGTGAATTTAGTCTTTTATAGATACCTTAAAATATAATTTATAGTTTTGTCTTCCTTTAGTAGGATCACTTTCCAACTTCTCCTTGCACAAATTATAAACGAAACTAATTTCTTATCCCAAAAAAAGTAATGCGTCCAAATAATATTGAGAATGTATAAGCTAAATACTAAATTCAATTGAAAAATGTTGTTATTTGTAGTAAGCAGCATATTAACTGAGAAATGAAATGGTACCAAGGGATCCACAGAATCATACTGTTAAAAATCCACTGAAGCTATACTGCATAGTTGGTATATTAGTTACACCCAGTTCCAAGTCATTGAGATAAGGACCATTTGTGTCCATGATGGATCTAACATCAGGAAATCCTGAGAAAGCCCAAGTATGGTTGAGACGAATGCTATAATCAAATAACTTGGGACCTTGCTCATGGAATACCACGGCTCCTTTAATTTTGGGATATGAACAGTTCAAGTTCCTGAATAAAGAATGAAATGGTTTGATTATATTTCACAGAGCATGTAACCCTTAAAGGCAATCATAAACAGAAATCAAAGAAACCTTCATATCAATCATCATTTTCTATATGAACTGCCTATGAGAAGTGCTTATTATATAAGTATGTTTCTTGTTCAAAAAAAAAAATTATTATAGAAGTATGCATGGAAGTATCTCCTACAAAGGGAACACATTTCAACGAGTTCAAACTATCTTACTACTTAAATCAAAATCAAGTGAGGATACAGAAGAAGGTAATTTCTAATATTAACTTTGTCAATTTCTTTGGGTGGGGACATGATGTGGAAGGTCAAGATATGTTAACACCAGGCTTCACACACGTCTTCTCAATGACATTTGATGACAAAGAAGGTATCAATTCGTCCTTCCCCATCCATCTTGAGTTCTGCCTCACCTTGAGTACAGCAATGTATAAGATTGTGGTGCTAGATTTTTTTTTTAATGAGAAACAACGCCTTCATTGAGAATAATGAAAAGAGATACAAAAAGAACAAAGAACCAAAGAGAGCCTACAAAAAGGGCCTTCAAAAAACACAGTGAGAGAGGAAGTCCTCTAAAGAAAAGGACTCCAATCCAAAAAAAATGAGACCTAACGGATAATTACAAAAAGCCTTAGAAATCGAGTCTCATAACGAAGTATTATATCTAATAAGATCCCAGACATCATCCATAGATTTATCTACCCTCTAAACAATCAATGATTCCTTTCCAGCAAAATACCTCATAAAGAAGCCAGAAAACAGGCTTGCCACAAAAAGCGCCCCCTATCACGAAATGGAGGATATAACATGTTGGATTTATCAATATTTGTGTAAATATTAGGTGTCAATATTAGTTGTCAATATTAGTTGTCAATATTTAGTCTTTATTGTTGATATTCAGTCTTTATGGTGTTTATTACTTTCCTTGTTTGCAGTAGGTCATTCTCCTATATAAGAAGGCCTAAGTTACATGTTTGAATCATGGAGTATATTTTTTACTCTCTCAAATTAACATGGTATCAAAGCTTAGGAAGTAAACCCTAACTCTCAAAACCCTAGCCATCATCAAAAATACCAAACCCTAATTTTAAAACCCTAGCCGTCAATCAAAACCCTAGCTGTCAATCAAAATCCTAGCCGGCATCCATTCCTCCTTCCGACAAGTCTACCTCCGATGAACTCCCCACGGCAACGCAACTGTTGCCGTCGATCCGTCGTCCTCACCGTCGATCTGCACCGGTGATATCCGCACAGATCCGCCGCTACTCCCATCCGCGACGCAACCTGTAGTTCGCTGGTCTCCGTCATCCGCACAGATCCACCGCGCC
>NW_019104574.1:314910-345779 GCF_001995035.1 Momordica charantia
GAATTGAAGATTCCTCAGCCGACACCTATACGAATTTATTGTGACAATAAGTCTGCCATATCTATAGCTCATAATCCAGTGCTACATGACCGAACCAAACATATCGAGGTTGACAAACATTTTATTAAAGAGAAAATTGATGCAGGTACAAAATGTATCCCTTATCTTCCGACAACAGAGCAAATTGCCATTGTTTTAACCAAGGGACTTCCAAAGAAACAATTCGACAATTTAATCAGCAAGCTGGCTATGGACGACATCTTCAAACCAGCTTGAGGGGGAGTGTTGGATTTATCAATATTTGTGTAAATATTAGGTGTCAATATTAGTTGTCAATATTAGTTGTCAATATTTAGTCTTTATTGTTGATATTTCAGTCTTTATGGTGTTTATTACTTTCCTTGCTTGTAGTAGGTCATTCTCCTATATAAGAAGACCTAAGTTACACGTTTGAATCATGGAGTATATTTTTTACTCTCTCAAATTAACATAACAGCACCTCCTCCAACATTCCCCTACACTCCCTAGCACGGACCCAAGCCAATCCCAAAACACGTAAAGAAACGACGCCATAAGTCTTGAGCAAACTGACCATTTGATGATCTTGAAATATGGTCAGCTATTAAATCTCTTGGGAAAAATAAGGCCCCTAGACCAGATGGCTTTACCATTGAGTTTTTTGCCAAATTTTGGCAACATTGGAAAGGGGATTTTGCTCGACTTTTTGCAGAATTCTACACAAGTGGTATTATAAATGCTTGTATCAAAGATACTTACATTTGTCTTATTCCTAAGAAGGATGTTGTGGACAAGGTTAAAGACTTTAGGCCCATTAGTCTTACCACCTCCACATATAAAATTATGGCTAAAGTCCTCACCGAGCGGCTTAAGAAAGTAATATCCAGCACAATCTCCATTAATCAGCGCGCTTTCATTGAGGGTGGACAAATTCTAGACCCGATATTGATAACAAATGAGGCGGTGGATTTTTACAGATTACAGAAAAAGAGAGGTTGGCTTTTAAAGCTAGACATTGAGAAAGCTTTCGATAAGGTGGATTGGGATTTTCTGATTGCTTTCCTTAGGAAGAAAAGATTTGGAAATAAATGGATTCAGTCGATTAATGGGTGCATTCGAGGAGCTAAATTTTCAGTCTTCATAAACGGTAGACCTCGTGGAAGAATTCTTGCTTTGCGTGGCTTACGTCAAGGTGATCCCCCAGTGATGTTCTAAGCAGCTTAATGGAAAACATCCACGATAGAGGTTTGTTTAAAGGTTTAATTGTGGGGAGCAATACGGTGCATATTTCTCATTTACAATTCGCTGACGATACATTGCTATTTTGTAAGGATAATGAAGAGATGTTGGATGTCCTTTTCGATACTATAAAGGCATTTGAATGGCTTTCAGGCCCTTAAAGTAAATTGGGAAAAATCTTCACTGCGCGGACTTAATATTGACCTTCAAAGGGTGGTTAGGGTTGCAAAGAAGTTTGATTGTAAGTTTTGAAACACTGCCTATTGTTTACGTAGGTCTACCTTTGGGTGGAAATCCTAAAAATATTGATTTTTGGAATCCCATTAAAGAAAAAATCATGAAGAAGCTCGATAGATGGAAAAAGTACCAGCTTTCTCGTGGAGGGAGGTTGACGCTTTGCCTCTCGGTTCTCGGCAGCATTCCATTGTACTTTTTATCAATATTTCAAATGCCAGTTATTAGAAAACAGATTGAGCAAAGTTTGAGATCATTTTTTTGGGGAGAAGAGTACATTGAAACACTTGGTTAGGTGGGATATTGTCTCTCGTTGCAAGGAAGAAGGTGGTTTGGGTCTTGGGAGATTGTTGCATAGAAATCATGCTTTGCTAGCCAAATGGGGCTGGCAGTTTAGTATAGAAACTTCAGCTCTTTGGAGGCAAGTTGTGGCAAGCATTTATGGTATTGACCGTTTTAACTGGAATGTTTCTGGGAAAAAAATTGGTAGTCGTCGTAGTCCATGGTTTTGCATTAAAAAACAGTGGTCGTTGGTGGCAAACTTCACCTTTTTTAGGGTTAAGAATGGCAAACGAGTTCTATTTTGGCACCATTTATGGCTGGGGGATTCTATCTTAAAGGATAGGTTTCCATCCTTATTTCGGATCACCTCTTCTCCTTCTATACCAGTCCATGATGCTTGGGACTCACATTCTTCTTCTTGGAGAATTGAAGTTAGGAGAATGCTAAAGGATGAAGAATTGGAAGAATATTTATCTTTGCTGTCATGTTTAAATCCGATTCAGCTTTGTGATGATGAAGATCAGTTGAAATGGAGTTTAAACTCTTCTGAATCCTTTTCGGTTAGCTCCCTTTTAAGCCTAGAGTTGGTACTTCATCTCTGCCTAAGGATTTTGTTTCAAGATTGTGGAATTCGTGCAGCCCAAAAAGGGTGAATGTTCTAACATGGATTCTCCTTTAATGGGAAGGTAAATACTTTCGAAACTCTCCAAAAGAAGCTTCCTAACATGCTCCTCCAACCTTCTATATGTGTTTTGTGTGCGGCGAAGACCAAGCGCATTTGTTTCTCTTTTGTCCTTATGCATCAGTTCGCTGGGATCTTTTCTTTCATATGTTCAATTTAGCTTAGGTAAAGGATAAGTCAGTATCTTCATCAATTTTCCAGTTGCTATTTGGTCTTTTCTTTTCGCCTAAAGCAAGTCTTCTTTGGGTAAACGGCCTTAAAGCGCTTATATCTGAGTTATGGTTTGAGCGGAATCAAAGGACTTTCGAAGGGAAAAGCCGCTCAGCTTTCGAATGCTACAGTATAGCTAAGTTCAAAGCCTCACAATAGTGTGCTCTCTCCAATCTCTTTGCAAATTATTCTCCTAGCATGATTTGTTCTAATTGGGAGGCTTCATTTATTAAGATTGGTTTGTTTGTATCTTTTTTTTTTCTCCTTCTTCATCCCCTTCATTTCACCCCTTTGGGGGTTTGTATCTTTGAACAATTTTTGTTCCTTTTCATTTATCAATGAAAAGTTCGTTTCTTGTTCAAAAAAAGTCTTGAGCAAACTGACAATTCCACAGCAAATGCTCAAGGTCTTCCGAAGCATTCCTACAAAGAACACACCACTGCAGGCCCAAACAAAAGGAAGAAAACCTTTGGATTCGATCCAAGATTGTGGTGCTTGATTTCCCACCTCCTCTTCTCAAGCCACCTGCCCCACCGCTGCCACCACCGCTGCCACCCATGGGAGCGGAGCTGAGATTGCTCCATCACCAACATTTACATCCACACCTCTACCATTATTTTTTTTTTTTGGGAAAAGAAACGATTTCATTAATTCAATGAACCAGTCATCATGGAAGTATTTTCTGAAAACAATAATGAAGGAGTCGAGGTTCGGGTTTGCATGGGAGTAAATGGAGGGAGAAGTACCTTTCCATTCAGCCACTTGCAGAAGTCTTGTCTTTTTCTGAACTTCACCTGTTTTTAATATGTCACAGTACGAGGTAGAAGGTTTTTGTTGTTGACTGACCGATGTTGTGGCAATAAATTTATGGGATTGGGTGTTTGGTGAGAATTCTTTAATGAGCTTGTAAAAAGAGTGCCAGCCTCTTCTTTCTTCACCCATGGGGACCAGAATTTTGTTTATTCTCCCATTGTTGTCAAGTCGTGCAATTTGTGCAATGTTGCCTTTCCTGTTTGAAGATTTTTCAACCCAGATGGTTTGGTCATCAAATCTTATTTCTCTTAAGAATCTTTGATTGATTGGGACAGATAGGAGGGCGGAGAAGCTCAAAGTAAGCCATGTTATGGGGGGCAATGTAAGGAAATGAAGAAGGACTTATCTTTCGAGGCCTCTGATAATTTGAGGCGACTGCCTCGGTATCTTTGGTCCACTTCGACCAAGAAGCGCTTCCTTTCTATCGTGGCACATCTGTGGGTTGTTGCTGGTTTGTTGGTCATGATTATCCTTACAGGAGCTTAATATCGGCATATAGTCGAAGATGAATGTTTGGTAGGGATGGTGGTGGGGAGAGAGAGGGGAGAGTTTTCCATCCCAGCTAGTTTTTCTTCCACTTTCTCCTTATAGAATACCAAAAACTACCTTCACTATGGCTTTCCTTCCCCTATCTCACCTTCCTACCATCATTTCAACCTCTCTCACTCCCTCACAAATATCACCTCAAAAACCCTGTTGCCAGCTCAACTATCTCTACCGTTAAAATTGAGACTCAACATCCCATTAATATTGATATTAGTTCACAACAACAATTACTTTCTAGACATCTTCTTCAAAATTCATTAGAAAGCATCCATATATTCTATAGTTATCACACTTAGATTAAATATCCATCCTAGAGTGAGATTACTAAATCCTAGAATGAGATTACTAGATCTGTATCAATAAGCCTTAATACTGATCCATGTTGACAAATTACCAGCCCAAACCATTACAACCTTTTGCACCAATTCATGTGCCAGTGGACTTGAAGCCCAATAAACCATGCTTAAAAAATATATATCCCAAATAAATTTCTTCCCGAGACAGATTCTCTTGACTGAGCTACTACAGTTGCTAATGAGTATTTAAAGGGAGTCTTTAACTTCAAATTTCGGTTTGAGACAAGGTGATCCTCTTTCGCCTTTTCTCTTTCTTCTTGTCAGGATGCTTTTAGTAGCATTTTGGAAAGCATCAACTTGGGAGGTTACTATGAAGGTTTCTTGGTTGGAAGGGATAGGGTCCATATCTCCCATTTACAATTCACTGATGATATACTAATCTTTTGTAAAGATAATGATGGTATGCTGGATAATCTCATCAAGGCTATCAAAGCTTATGAGCGTATGTCAGGATTTTCGGTTAACTGGGAGAAATCGACAATTTGTGGCATTAATATACCTTCTGAAAAAGTTCTTCAGAATCTTTAAACTGTCAGATGGTTTCTTTTCCTTTCTTGAATTTAGGGTTTCCTCTGGGGTAATCCGAGATCAGTAGCATTTTGGATTCCTATAATGGAGAAAATTGAGAAGAAGCTGGATAGTAGCATTTTGGAGTCCTATAATGAAGAAAATTGAGAAGAAGCTAGATAGATGGAGGAGGTTCAATTATCTAGAGGAGGCCATCTAACTCTTTGCAAATCGGTCTTATCTGACCTTCCTCTATATTACTTTTCTTTGTTTCAAATCCCTTCTAGGGTTTGTAAACAAATTGAAAAGAATATGAGATCTTTTCTTTAGAATAGTGGTTCTTCGGGATCCATAAATCATTTGGTGAATTGGAATATCACTTCTCAGCTTATGGAAGAGCGGTCTGGGAATTGGTGGTTTCTCTAAGAAAAATAATGCTCTGTTGGCTAAATGGGGTTGGCGGTTTGGTGGTGAACCCAATGCTCTATGGCAAAAAGTAATAGCAAGTTTGTACGATGAGTCTAAAATGGGATGGTCTTTGGATATTATGATGAATGGTTGCCTCAGAAGACCTTGGATCAACATCTCTCGGAAATGGTTGCAATGGAATCAATTTTCGGTTTTCAGACTTGGCTCAGGTGTGTCTATTCTGTTTTGGGTACACAAATGGGTTGGAGATCAGCCCCTTAGGGATAACTTCCCAATGATCTACAGGCTTTCACTCCTCCCTCCAGGGTCTGTAGCAGATTTTTGGGATTCTCACACCTTGTCCTAGAAAATTCTTACAAGAAGGTTATTAAAAGATGATGACTTGAGATGGAGGAATTTTCTTCGTTTTTGTCTTTGCTGCACCCTCATTCTCCTAGTAACACTCCAGATAGCAAGAAATGGTCTTTGGACAGTTCGGGTTCTTTCACAGTTGAATCAATTTGCAAAAAGCCCTCTGGTGTCTCTATGCCAAAAGTCTTATTTAAGGCTATTCGGAAAACTAAAAGTCTAAGGAAGCAAGCTTCTTTTCTTGGATTCTTATTCATGGTAAGGTTAACACGATCGATGTTCTACAAAAGAAGCTCCCAAATATCAGTCTTTCTCCCTCGGTTTGTGCATTCTGTATGTCCAATGAAGAAAGCATGGTACATCTATTTTTCTTATGCCCTTATGCAAGACAGTGTTGGAGTTTTTTGCTAGAAGAATTCAATTTGGTTTGGGTTTTCAGCAAGAAGATGGCAGATAATTTGATTCAGCTTCTGATGGGGCCGGTTTTGAATCCTAAAGCTTCTCTCCTATGGCTGAATGGAGTTAAGGCATTAGTGTATGAGTTGTGGTATGAAAGAAATTTGAGGATTTGTTAAGAAAATAAGCAGCCTCCTTCAGCACGCTTCAATCTCGTTAAATTCAAGGCTTCTCATTGGAGTTCTTTATCTCCTCTATTTAAACATTATTCCCCTAGTTTGATTAATTCGAATTGGGGTGCTATTGTTGCACCTTCCTGAGTTTTTAAATTTTATTTGTATTTTTCACTCTCTCGACATCTTTGAACAATTTTGTTCCTTTTTATTATTTCAATGAGAAGTTCGTATCCTGTACAAAAAAATTGCATAGGTTAAATTGCTTGAAAATTTACCTTTTTAATGAGAAAATTAAAACAAAGCCATAAATTTAATTTAGAAAATATTTAAATACTTACCTAACTACATTGCAGATTCCATATAGATCAGAACGAATGTAGGTTTCCAGCTCTTCTTCATCTTTGTAGACTCTAGTAACTACCTGTCAGTACAAGGTGGTATAAATTTAGTTACAGTAAAATAAACAATTATCGGCACAAAAGTTAGATTTGTGAACTCATTGCTATAATTAAGTGGCTCGTCCCTTACAAAGGAACCATCGGCTCACCAACTTCACTTGCCTCTATGGGAGCCTCGCTGTATGCGCATTCACACGACGGGTACATTCCAAGATCTTTATAAACGAGAGACAGCAGGGGTGAATATCCGCTTCTAGAGGTTTGAGGCAAGGGGATCTCCTTTCCCCCTTCTTCCTCTTAGTTAGCGACGTATTCAGCAGTTTATTAGAAAGAATTTACATCAAAGCGCTTTTCGAAGGTTTTTTGGTGGGCAGCAAGCTTATCCATGTTTCTCATTTACAATTCGCTGATGACATTTTGATCTTTTGGAATGAAGATGTCAAGATGCTGTTTACTTTGCTGAAGGTGATTAAGGCCTTTGAGTGGCTTTCGGGCCTTGTGGTAAACTGGGACAAGTCAGCTCTTAGTGGGATCAATATACAGCATCAAAGGCTTCAACAGATCGCTTCTTATCTCGATTGTAAGGTTGATTCATTGCCTCTTTTATATCTCGGCTTGCCCCTAGGTGGGAATCCAAGGTCTTGGAATGTACCCATTGTTAGAGTATAGATATTAGTATATTTTATATTCTTATATTAATATTAATTTGTCATTTACCTTCTCCTTATAGGATTAGGTCAACCTTTTATATTTGTCCATATATATAGACTTTAATAATGAGAATAGAACATTAGATTCTCTCCAACCTTAGTCTCTACATGGTATCAGAGCTCTAGGTTTTGTGCCCATTAGGGTTTTGATGCCCATTAGGGTTTTGCGCCCATTAGGGTTTTGATGCCCATTAGGGTTTTGTGCCTTAGAGTTTTGTTCATTGCTATCCAACACAACTCACTACGACTGCCGATCACCGCCGACCACCACCGCCGGCGTTACAAATTCTGTCGCGGTAGGACATGTATTTCTATTACTATGAAATTCATAAATGAAGTAGTTAATGGTGGGGTTACCATTATCCTTTTTGCAATGACGAATCTTGTATGTGTTCCGAAGAAAAGTTGTTCAGTTTTCGGGGTCTCGAAGGGGMGWGGAAACACATAAAAACTCTGGAATGGAAATGGAAAAGAGATGTAACTCCAGTTCCTTCGGAAATGGTAAGATCTTTGGCACAAGAAGAAGGGGTTGATTCGTATCATCTTGACTGGGTTCTGATTTCTCTATTTTTTTAATAATACCGAGTTGGGTTCTTTTCCTACCCGTATCGAATAGAACATGCTGAGCCAAATCTTCTTCATGTAAAACCTNGGTTTCTTCTATGTGCCCATTAGGATTTTGATGCCCATTAGGGTTTTGTGCCCATTAGGGTTTTGTCCCTTAGGGTTTTTGTTTATTGTTATCCAACACAACTCACTACGACCGCCGTCACCGCCGACCACCACCGACCACCACCGCCGTCCGCCGCTGACCACCATCGCCGGCCACCACTTCCAACCGCTGCCGCCACCGACCGCTGTCGTTTGCTGATTTGCCAGCTGTTTTCCGATTGTTGTTCGTAGGTTTCATCTCGCCGCCAAACGCCATCGCCGTGTGCTTTCGTCACCGCCAGTCGCCACCCGTCGTCTTCACCCCTCGGGTTGTCGTGGGGTAGCACTTAGGGTTTCTGGTTTCATAAAACACCTGATCCGGTTCAAGTGGTCCAGTTCAACCGGTTTGGTTTCAAGTGGTTTGGTTCATCCGGTTCAAGTTCGGTTCGGCCTGGTTCGTCACATTCCGGTTCGGTTTGGTTGATTTATACCGATTTTGGTCCGGTTCTTTTGTTTCAGTTCAATTGGTTTGGTTCACTTGGCTCTATTCAATTGGTTTAGTTCGATTCCCTTTTCTTATTCAGATTGGTTTGGTCTGGTCTGTCGTTTAGTTCAAATAAGTTCGTTTGTTTGTTATGGCTGAGAAGAAATCAATCGTAACTTCTGAGGTGATCCCAATGATATCAAAAAATCACAGAACACAAGTTGAATGGAGCACGAATAGATTATTTGTCTAACAAGTTGGGCATGATTAACATATATGCACCAACTTGAGGGGGAGTGTTAGAGTATAGATATTAGTATATTTTATATTCTTATATTAATATTAATTTGTCATTTACCTTCTCCTTATAGGATTAGATCAACCTTGTATATTTGTTTATATATATAGACTTTAATAATGAGAATAGAACATTAGATTCTCTCCAACCTTAGTCTCTACACCCATCGTGTGAATGCGATATTCGCCCCTGCGGTCTCCCATTTATAAAAAGGATAGCAGTCGCTAAATTTAAAGATCTACTCACTTACAAGATACAAACTTTTCATTGATTTAATGAAAAGATAATACAAATGTTCAAGGGATACACTAGGAAGCACGAACACATCATTTTTATGAAGTGTCCGTGTCGCCATGTCGAACACGTATCTAAATAGAGGACACAACTCGAACACACCTATCTAAATAACTCAAAGAAAATGTAGGCTATTTTTAAAAAAAATGAAATGCCAGCCCAACCCATGTTAAAAGTAAGCCTCCTATTCTTTTTTTTTTTAACAAAAAAACAAAAAACAGCCCTAATTTGTCTTACGGAGAATAAGAGTCCCATGCCGCTACTGTGCTTCGCCTCCCACGCCTTCAACCGCTGTTGTTCTTCGAATTTTGTAGTGTTGAGCACATTTTGTTTTGTTTTGTTAAATTTGTGTGGTTAATTTATCTAGAATCATTACTATGTGTCGTCAATACGTACGCATGTATTATCTAAAAAGTTTCAAAAAACATCACGTGTCCCCGACATGTCCGTGCCCAACATTTTTAGAAATTGGTGTGTCGCCATGTCTGTGTTTGTGCTCCTTAGGGAGTAAACTCCCAAAGGAATTGAAATAAAGCAAAGAAAATAAAAGAAAGAAAAAATAGAAATCAAGCATCCTATCTTCATCTCCAACTTCTTATAATCTGACAAAATGCAATGAGCTTTGGATGCAATTAATCTTTGGCATTTTCAATTCCTTAGAGTTGAAAGAACCCTTTTACCGACAAGATAACCTCGTGTTTGGGTGAAATATCAACTTAGGAACTTCAATAAGAACCACTGGACACTTCAACATCTTTCTCACAAAAGGGCATCCTTAGAAAATTGGGAAAGGATTGACAATCTTTAAAGAATTGACTAATATATTGAAGGTTTCAGATTCCACCCAAATTTCACACTCCACCATTTCTGGATGAATAATATTTTTGCAACTTCTTGACCGAATTTCCCAATGAAACCAATGGTAAAATTTTGCCACTTCATCACCTTGAAATCTCAACTTAAATTCTTGAGGAATATCGGAAGTTTGGTGTTCTGGCAACACCATAAAAGCCAACAAATCTAACTAATAAGAACTCAAGCACTCTTTCATTATCAATGAAGGAGAAATGGAGCAAACTTGGGCAAAATAAAACACCTTTATTCAACCATTGGGTCCAGATTGATGCTTTTGGGCTTAATTTCAAGCTTCATCCCTATTGATGATCTGGCGGCCAATCTTGATTGGGGTCCTCAATAGTTAAATATTAAAATTACTACTTTTTTTTGCCTGGTAGCCAGTCTTTTTTTTTTCTGAAATCTTTTCTGGAAGAAAATTACTACTTTTCATCTTAATTAGTGAATCTTTAACTTTTATTTCTACATCTTTTCTTTCAATATTTCTCACAGTCATCTCAGGACATGAAGTGACATCTTCTTTTCCATTTCTTTTAATAATATCAGCATACGAAATTTTGGATTGACTGGTAGGATTCTTTGAGCTAAAAATTCCTTTGTTTCTAGTTAACCAAACTTGAAAGATATCCCAAAAAGCCAACCAACCACTTTTATTGTGTCCAACAAGAACGATAATACTCTTTCTTCCTCCAGAGGTGGGCCATACTACACATTTTTTATTTTGCATACATTCTAAAGAGTTGTATCTGAATTTTTGGAGTCTGCAAGTTCCAAAATCATTCCTAACTTGCTTGAAAAAGTAGTTCGAATAGGACAGTGCGTTAACTCGACAAAAGAGTCTTCAAATGAGGCTAACTGAAATGAATGGAGAGGCAACAACAAATTTCTTTCCATGTCTTCAATGAAAGAGCACTCATTTTCAATCCACGTGCAATAGTGCTTATTTTTAATACAACAACTATTAACTTCCATCGTAAAAGAAAGAATCTCTACTCTTGAGCACTTACTTAACTTGCAACTTAAATTTACTGGACCCAAAACAACCTTGGACGATTGAATCTAGATCAAAAAGTAACTGAACTCAAATCTGGAAACTAGTTGGATGAAGCCAAACCTATGAATCTACAACCTTGGATAAGAGAGAGAAGAGAGCATTCCCATTTGGTTTGTATCCCCTCTTCCCAAGAGTGTTTTTTTTTTTACAAAATAAATTAGATAATGAAACCTCGACAAATCATGGGGATTTATTTGCAGATCGTAACAAAAAAAAAGAAAAAATTGTAAATGAGGTGGTTAATCAATATATATTACTTTTAAACCTGATTCAAAGTTCAAACTAGCAAAGAAAACAGGATCAATCAATTTTTTGTCTACCATTTGGTACTTTTCTTTTTTTAATTAACAAGAAATAAACTCTGCATTGAAATAAGGAAAAGATACAATAAATGATCAAGGAAACAAACTCCTACTGGAATGAAAGAACAAAAACAAAAGAACCTAATTTGCAAAACTAAAAGCATCTAAATTGTAACAAATATCAGTCACGGCATAATTAACTAAGCGCTTAGACAAAGAACATCAATGAGAGGCCATGAACTTGGAAAATGAAGCATTGAGATCATTTATTCCTCGCAAAGGGTCTATGATATATATGTTCTAGTACGACTTTTAGTGTATTCCTTTAATTATATGTTGGGGGCACAGCCACAGAAATTCATACTTAATGGTCAAACAAAAAATACCATCAAAGTGCAGCAGGAATCCTGCTCCAAATCATTTTTTAATACTAATTGAATTAAATCACAAAAGTAGACACTGATAAGTACCTTTAAAAGAGGAAATTTTATCGACATCAAACGTATCATGGTTTTCGTCTCGACTGTATCTGGTGCAACAGCCAAATATTCTCCATCTTTCTGTAGAGATTCCAGAACTTCCTGGAAATTTGGGGACATGCCTTTGCCAATTTCTACAAACATTCCTTTCTGTATATGCCTGACACAAAACAAAGGATAATGCCCGGGATCATAAAGTGGGGAATATATTTCAAACGTGCTTAAATAATTGGAGCCAATTCTTTCCGCTGACTACTCATTTGCTTGATCAATTATACAAATAGAATGTAAACCAATTATAGGATAACACATATTCAAGCCTGAATATGCACGAAAATTTGAAAAGAAAAAACTCCAACTAGGATGCTTATGCATATTATAAAATAATAAATTTAAAAAAAATAACTAAAGCCTCCTTTTTCATTTTCCAAAAGAAAATAAAACCACAACAAACAAATATCAGCTTCTCCTCTTTTTTCAACTCCAGCTAAGAACTCTCCATTAATTTGATTAATGAAAATATACAGTCCGAAAAATTATCATCTTAGGAGCATTTATAAGAGAACGTCCTCAAAACCACTGAAGCTAAATACAGAAAGGCCTTCTCATCTAAAATTAATTACATCTTGAGGATAGTCGTAAAAATATTTTGAAAGAGAAGCATGAAATTTGGCAAAACGCAAAACAAAAACACAGTTCCACGAACAATACTGCGATACACACTCAAGCAAACAAATCAAAACAGGTAAAATCACATATCACTCATAAGACAGATAGAAACAAAATGTTAAAACTATTAGTAAATTTTTAGAACTCACGGTTGCGGAGGATGAACTCTGTTACCAACTTGCGTCCTCACGGCAATCAGTAACAACATCACAACAGCCGGAAGTAAAATCTGCCGGAAACAGAAACAACATTCCAGTCATTCAATCATCAATTCCAGAACAAGAACATAAACCAAAAAAAAAACGCAAAGTCTTCTTGATTATGAGCCAAACAAAACAGAAACTAAACTGCGTATGCCACAGCCACAGCCAGTTGCACATCCTATTGCAAATTTAATCGATGCCGAAAATAGCGATACAGTGATGGAAACATGAAAATGAGGTCCACAGGGAACGAGAAAACCCTAGCGTGTAGATTACGATGAAAATGAAGAGAAGTGTAAAGCAGCCGCGAAATCAAGTGAATGAATAGAGAGGAGACCTCTGCAGAGGTGATGAAAGGGTGGCGAATCTTGAGGAGCCAGTTCTTGCGGAGCATGGCCTTGAGCTGCCTCCATGCAGTTCCCATCTCCGGAGAATCGTAGAGAGGACGGAGCTTCTCAGAGTCGAAGGGAAGACAGAGTCAGAGACATAAGGAGGATAGAGAGAGAGAGAGAGAAGGTGATCAAAAATGGAGGCAGTTGGCGCTGGCGAGGCGTCTTTTAGAGTCAACAAGTTTGCACTTCTTTTTCTCTTTTAACCAAAAATAATAATAATAATAATAATAGAACTCTAGATTTATATAATTATAATGATTAATTACTCTTTTTCTTTTCTTTTTTGTGCATTCATTTTTTTCCCTAATAATTTGATGCCACGAATCTCTTTAATGCTTGAGTTTTGAGGAAGTATAGTTGTTCTAAAGTTATTTGTCAAAGTTTTAAATCAATACTTTAATAGTTATGAAATAGTTATGTTTAAATTCTAACTAAACTACCTAAGTTAAGATGCAAAGGTCGGTGGAGCTTAGCAGAATTATCACATCCTTGATGTAACTACTGCACGAGATATGGTGTTGTGAGCACTAGTTACTTAAGAGTGATAAATAATTTGTTGAGGTTAGTTTATTTTTTAATAACACCCCAAATTACGAGATGTCGTGCTAAATTGTTAAATTATGTTGATTGTTGGGTGTGTGATAACTAAAGTCCCATATTGGTTAGGAAATAAGAAAATTGTGGGTATATAAGTGGTTGACAACATATTTATGAGGCTTTTTTTTGTGATATGAAAAACAAAGTTATAATATCGTATTATTGAAAAGAGATCCGAGACAATAGATATTTACGTAATTATTCCATACCTAGTTAAATGAACAAGTAAGTGTTAATGCGAACATATCTCAGTGGTAATTGACATATATTTCTAATCAATAAGTTATTAGTTTAATCCTCTCAACATGTTACTAAAAAAAGTAACCATGAGCAAGTTTGTAGTCCTGTATTGAAAAAGTAAAAATAAGATTTAGAAATAAAATACAAGGAAAAAGAAAAACACAACTTCATAGTTTGAGGTATATGTCAATTACCGCTGAGCTATGCTCACTTTGGCAGCTAAAATTAACTTAATTGTCACGTTAAGACATCTTTACTTATTCTTTGGGAGCGGAATTTAATTCAATCATTTGCTCTTATATTTGTTGTGCTAATTCAATTATTCACTGTTTTTTGGATAAATTTATTACAAATTGTTGGGCTCATTTGTCCTTCCACATTGAAGCAACAAAGAGGGAGAACAAAAAATTTAAAAAATAGGAACAGTAAATTGAGGGTTTTGAAGTCGATGATTAAATATTATTATCATAATGGCCGACCTTGTGGTTCAAAGCTCAAAGATAATCTATTTTACTTAATAAAATAAAATTTAAAAAACAAACCTATTTTAGAGAGGGAGGAAAAAAATGCTAAATTACAAGTGTAGTATCTTAATTTTTTAAAATGGTGTCCAACACTACGAATTTAAAAGGTGCATATCATGTAAAATTCTAATAATTTTCGAAACCTTTAATTTTGTATATAAGATTCTTAGCATTTCCAACATTCTTCAAAATATATAGATTTATCAGCACAAAATTAAAATTTTCTATTACGAGCAGTAAATTTTTAATTTTGTATCTAATAAATATATATAAATTAAAAAAATATTTTATAAACACAAAATTGAAAATCTATTGACTTATCAGGTACATATCTCTATTAAACTTAATTTATAAAGTTATATGACTAAATTTGTAATTAAAAGATAGTAAAATACATTTTTAGTCCGTTTGGAATTGGTTTCTATTTTGTCACTGGATTTTTGGTCCATGAGATTTTTTAGTTTCTATTTGTTCATTAAGTTTTCAAAAGTGACATATTTGGTAAGGGAAGTTTGAATTTAGTTTTTAATTAGTTCATAAAACTTGAGTTTGGTTTATAATTGATCCTTGAAGTTTGAGTACGGTTTCTACTTAGTCCCTAAGTTGAGTCAATCGTTATTTAACTTAATTTAATGATAATGTGACAACTAATAAATGTTGATTAGAATTTTATACTTAGACAAAAGAGAAACAACAATACTATTATGTTAACTAACGGTCAACTTAATTTGAGAACTAATTAGAAATTAAATTCAAACTTCATGGTCAAACCAATAAAAAACTAAATTCAAACTTCAATAACTAAACATGTCACTCTTGAAACTTCAAGGGCAAAAAATGATAATTTTTTTAAACTCATGAACTAAATAAAAAGAATCTTAGAGACAAAAAAAAAAATTGTATTTTCATTTTTTTAAAAGAAAAAAGAAAAGTTTCAAGAGCAAGAAGGAAATAGACCATTATAGCTAATGGGAAGACAGTGGCGGTGCGAAATAATAATGTGGTAAGAAAAATCAGCACGCCGCGTCATTGGATTAGCTAGCATTAATGAAAAGGCCTCTTGAATCTGGGCCCAGGCCCAATATCCTTTTTATTGGATGTAAGTATGTAACAATAATATATATATATATATAGATATCTTTCCTCTTTCTAACTTTTATACTAGAATATGGATGAGATTACAACTATGTCATGTATTAACCGGTTCCGACAAGGAAAAGTTTATGCATGGCAGAATACGAAATTGAACGATGGTACATACGGCTTAGAGCCCAGACATTCATAGGCCTCCTTCAGGAGATATAAAACAATTGTTCATCCCTGGAAATTGAGTGTGTTGATATGTGTATAAATGACGTTTTGAGGTGAGCGTATGACCTATAAAAGAGAGAAAGCAAACTTCAACGCTTAAATCAATAATATCAGAAGTATTCTCAAGACGAACTATCAATCATGCATATACCTGAATATTATAGTGATTATCATATTTATACCGTTAGCAAGTGAGGTCCACTAAAAGGTCACTAGACATCACAACGGATGAGAATTACAACCAATATTTCGTTCAAGTGCAATAGTTGACAGGAGTTTACTTCGAAGTACATTGAGTCGAGGTTATGTCGAGGTCCGAGGTCTGAGGTCTTTTACCTTGTCCTTCCTCTTCTCATCTTTCCTCTATTGCTACACCTAACAACAATATTATTCTAAGGGCCCTTTTTTTTAAATGACACCATTATCTTATTTACCATGAACTAGGGTATGAATTAAAATTTCAAGAAGAGTATGCCCACCAATGAAATCATGAAAGAGTGAATTACAAATTTACAAGGATGGTAGAATGAACAGTATAATTCAAAGAGTCATCTTTTAAGAACAACAACTGGTTAAAGGGCCAATATGATATTTTTCATCCAAATTACTGATGACAGGCCCGTTAAAGAAGGCAATAGCCCAAGCCCATATTTCATGTATGACGGCCCATAAAATATCAAACCGCTAATACTTCTCATTTTGTTATTATTCACCAATTTAATAGCTCATGTCCACATATTCCAAATATTTAAAATCTTTTAAGAAATTAGACAAAAAAGAAACACTCAAAGTTGATAGAATTTATAACTCTAAATAAAATGGGTACATATCTAAGAATTGTGTCAAGGATCTTTTATATAGTTGTATATAGTTGATCAAATTAAAAGTGTCATTCCAAACAATTTTCGATGGATCTCTTATCAGTTAGACGTCAATGATTCTATCTCTATCTTAAAAAATCAAATTAAAAGTAATCAAAATATCTAGGGCACTATATTTTTGTTGAGTTTTGTGGAGCCCTAAAAAAATATTATAAATAAGACAAGATTATAGGGTCATGATCCCAAAATATATCCAACACAATTCAATTCTTCGATAGTGTCAACATATAGAGCCTTTCATGTCAACAGGTTGAGCTTCGTCTTAATGAACCAATCTATAAGATCTCAAGAATTGACATACATTATTTTGATTATTATGAACATAATTTATGTTTTAATTCATGCTTTAATCATTTTATTCTAACCAAAATCCAATCATCACAAAAGAAAGAGAGAGAGAGAGAGTTTAAATAGTAAAGACACTATCAATCCTAATCACAAATCAAATAACAAAAAAGGCATTTAATTCAATACTAGTGCGTTTGAATATAGCCAAAAGAAACATAGATCATAGCTACCTACAAATCTCTTTTTTTTTTCTTTTCTTTTCTAAAATCAAATTGACTAGATGAAAATATTAATTTCATTATTGGAGTTAAATGTGATATAGTTAAACTTGATTTATTTATTTTGAGAAAATACTTTTCTACTAACGAGATATCAACATGGATCTCCTACTTACCATGGTTAAATTTTTGACAAAGAGAAGAGAGAAATGCAGAAAGAGAGAAAGACGAACAAAATAAATGTTTTTTTTTTTCAAATTAGTAAATAGCAGTTAAAATTTGGTAAATAAGAAAATTCTTGCTGATATATGATTAGGCAAATGTTTATTTTTTTTGTAGTAGAACAAATGCGAGGTTTCCAACTTCAAGAGAGAAGTTGATGTTATTGTTGGATAAATATACTGTATATGTAAATTGTGTAAAATTGGCAAACACATTACAACGTAATTGACTATAAAAAATTATAAGGTTTGACAACTTGATGAATACCAAAATTTAATGAAATATAGTCGAAGCATGCTTCAATAACACTGACCTGAAAACAATTATTCGCTCTGCACAAGTTGCTAGTAGACTACATCGATCGTTTCAGTAGGATACAACGACTAACTTCGATAGAACAGCAACCTCGAACTACTCGAATCTGATAGAACTTTTAGACACTTGTCCGCAACTTAAACAAGAACAACAAGAAGCGAGAATTCTTGTAAGATGAGGAGAAAATCCAATTGTAGTATGTTTGGATATCTCAAAGGAAGAAAACAACTATAAATATGTTTGCACTAATATGAAACTCCTCGCACGTGAATTAACATCAAGTTTAAGAGAAAACTTTTCATTTAAAATATAACTCCAACTTTAACATAAAATAAAGAAACAAAACGAATTAATAAACAAAATATAAAATAATAGTTAAAAGTTATTCAAATTCTTAATAGTTACAAATTTAATTTTCGAACATTAAATTCGTATATTCAACTGTTTTTCAATATCTTCAAATTTCACTTTCTTTTACTCATTAAAAATCCAACAACCTCAACCGTTGAACTATGTTTATGTTGGCTTGAACAGATAAGGTATTATTATTTATGTTTCGATAAAAAAAAATGCATTTAAAATTTTTTTTTTTAAGTAAAAAGCACATACTTTTTTCTTTCACGATTGACAATATTTCTCCCTCATTCAAAACTCACTTATTCTGGCAAATTGCTCTCTCTTTTATGGTTGATAATTTATATATAAGCCATGATCATTGCCACTACTACAGATTATGCAAGGCCATTAGTGCTCTTTCATTTCAAAATTTTCAACTATAGAGAAAACTTTACCTTATGCTCAAACATTCAACCTAACCTCTTTTTTCTAGCCTTAAAACTAGGCCACTATCTCTCATTCAAAATCATTATTGGTTTTAATTTTTTTAAATATTATTATAATGTTAAAATTTTAGTACAGGTCAATTGTAACTCCATCAATTAGTGTTCTTCAGCTTTTATATTTTGAAGAGAGATTTATTTTTCAAAAGAGAAATTATTAATCATAAGATAGCTTTTTTTAGGGTACATTGTGTGGGAGTTGGGGATCGAACTCACTACCTCTTGGTTGGAGATATATGTCAATTACTATTGAATTATGCTCACTTTGACAACCCTATAATAGTTGAATGCACGTGAGAGAAAATAAAAATATTTTTTAAAATCTTATTTTAGTTCTTCATGTTGAAATATAACCTATTACCTACTTTTGTTCTAAGATTTTTAAAATGGCTCCGTTAATTCTTAGACCTTTGAAACAAAATTATTTTGATCATTGACATTATTTTGTGCTGGTTATATATCTATCTTATCCATCTCTGAATATTTTGTCCCAACCAGCAAATGTAGCTTATTTACAAGCCCAAATTAACATACTAATAGACATGTTCAAAATCACACCATCAATCAGTTGAATAATTTGAGTACAGAAAAACGGCAATGAACAAATTTTTTTTTTTTAATCTATCGTTTGTTAATCATTTTGTTTTTAGTTTTCTATTTTGTTTTAGTATAACACGTGGGTGGAGATTCGAACTCTCAACTTCATGGTTGGATATATGTACCTTAATCTGTTGAACTCTGCCTAGAGATGTTCATGGGCGGGGCGGGGACAGGGAAAGCTTCTTCATCCCCATCCCCACCCTCCATTTAATTCCCCTTCCCTGCGAAATTCCCCACAAAATTTTGCGGGGATCGGGTTTCCCTTAGGGATTTTTTCCCGTTTATTCTTTTACTTTAAAATTATATTTTTTCAATTAAACATTTTTCCTAAGGAAATCTCTAATTAATTAATTATTTTTCAACGATAAAATTTTTATTTATATGGTCTCATCCTCCTCTATATACTGGGTGGGTGGATAAAAATATGGTTTTATTAGTATATGTAAGTATAGAAAGAATAATAAGATTTTTTAGTATGTATATATATATATTAAAAAAAATGGGAGGCAGGGAGGCGAACGGGGAATGCATTCCCCATCCCTGTCCCCATTTAGGTGACGGGGAAAAAACTTTCTCCAACCCTGCCCCGTGGGAAATTTAAACGGGGATTCCGCTCGCCCCATTTAGGTGTGTCCCCGTGGAGATGGGGCCCGTGTGAAAAATGAACATGCCTAATTGGCTAGTTTTCTATTTCTAAAGATTAAGCTTATAAAAACATTACCTCCATTTATAATTGTATCTTCTTTTTGCTATCTACTTTTTAAAAACGTTTTCAAAAGTTAAGACAAATTTTGATAACTTAAAAAAGTAGTTTATGTTTTTAAAATGATTTTAAGAAATGAGCAAAACACATCAGAGACGAGATAATTTTTAAAACTTAAAATTAAAAATGAAAGGATCATAATTGAATAATTAAAATAAATCCAAAGGTTTAGGGATCAAAATAGAATAAATTTAAAATTTCAAACAAATTTAAACCAACAATATGTTTTAACCTTGCATTTGCGTGAGTGACACTCCCAATAAATTCTCCATTTTTAAAACAGAAAATATCTTTGAAGACAATTTTCTAACTTTTTTTTTTCATGGTAGGTTCTTAAAATGGTTAACCAAATAAAAGAATTTATACCCTCTACTTATTATTATTATTTTTTTAATAATATACCTAATTATATATTTGAATCTCTACCGATTAAATAGTTTTTGGTTTTCGGAATTCATTTGGAGAAATGAGGTTCAGTCTTATAAAACGAGAAGGGAATAGGACAACAGATGCGTCGGCTCGACTAACGTTGAGAGATGAAAATCCACGTACTTAATTCGAAGATTGGTCAATAAATATTCATTTTTTTATTCAAGATGAGTTTGTTCGTCACGAGAATCCTTGCTAAATTTTATGTTTAGCTTATTTCAAAACAAAAATTGTAATGTAATATTATTGTAAAAAAAATGTCTAAAAATTGTAATTACGTGACACGTAAAATAACACACATTGAAATCACTATTCACAAGTTTGTAATGCTATTTGGAAGAACAACTACATTAATTATATAAATCGGGTCATTATTCTTCCAAAAAAAAAAGTAACTTTTAAGGCTCTTTTGATTAAGATTATAAACATTACCCCATCTAAGTACTTTTCTTTTTGTTTTTTTATTATCAACTTAAAAAAACGTTTTCAAATTTTAAGCTAAAATTTATACAAAAATTAAATTAATTAAAAAATAATTTTTGCCCTTAAAATTTGGCTAAGCATCTATATGTATTTTTTAAGAACAATAAAAAACGTGCCAAAAAAATTGAAAGGAAACAAACATATAATTTTTAGAAATAGACAACTTAAAACAAAATCTTCATCAAACAGAGTTAAATAAAATAATAATTTAACCGATGAACAAGTTTTAGAAAGTATATTGTGGAAATGAAGTGTAAATAAGTTCACTTAGAAGAATTAGCTATAAGCAAGAAGAAATCATAACATATGACAATCAAAGATGAAAATTTTGGTTTTTATGTCAACCTATTTCTTGTATGTAATAAGAAATAAAGAATTGAGGGAGAATCTTAATACATTATATCAATTGGAATAACTTATGTTTAGAATTGAGAATAAAAATTAAGCATTATGTGTATTGTTATGAGGCTTTTCTTGTCTTATGAAATATTAATATGAGCTAGGCTTATCGTAAAAATAAAAGACTTATTCACCGTCGTCATTTTTAACTATTTTGTAGTTTAAAGTGACACTTGAGTTGATGGTGATTTCGAATCCTAACTTAGGATGACACCTTAAGTAGACGACGGTTCTTACTTCTTAATTACCATTATTTCCCAATTATTATTGAAACTTATAATGACACCTAGGTAAATGATTATTGCAAAAACGCCATTATTGTACTACAGTAGTTTGCATTTGTTATCTGAGTAGAATGTTATTACGTCAGTTTCTCCAAATAAATAGATAAATAGCTACCAATCATGTACGTAGGGGGGTTGGTCAACTTGATGCAAGAGAGGCATGAGTGTAGTTCGATCTTGTGGTATATTCATTTGTAGCTAGTGAGTAGGACGCCTCTTTCTCGTTGATCAATTTGCTTCCGCTCGAGGGAAAGGTCTCCTCCATTTCTATGACGGTTCTGTCATTGAACCCGTATTGGGTTAGGAACTTGATCTCCCAAAAAGGAGCCGCAACGAACTCAAATTCTGGACATCCGTCGGACCCTTTTATCAAGTCTATCGTCTCGAAGATGATAGAGGGCAAATTTTCAATTTCATAATAAACTTACAACAATTTTTTTTTCTTCCTTTTCCTTCTTTCTGTTCATCTTAATGTTACAATTAATTTCTCAAATATAGCATAAGAAATGAAAATATTTCAATCGAAATAGAAAAGAAATAATTTCATTATGGAAAGAAGTGTAGAGAGAGAGGACAAGCCTAAATAGCCCAAGTTTCCCAGGGCTAATTGAGGGCACTTGATTGGGCCTATTTTTTCTCTAAGATGGGTGGTCCTTAACCTAGCAATGCATATAAATGATATTATGATATTTATTTGACTTATTTATAATGTTTTCATCTTAATAATTAAATTATTATTAATTTAAAAGTTAATTTGGGGTGGGAACCTTCAACGAAAAGGTAATAGGTGTCATTGACTCTTATTTAAGTTATTTACATTCGGTTGATTTCTTTTTTATTTTTATAAGTACAAGATGTGGAGGTGGAAGATCGAAGTCACAACCTTTTGATTTGAGATATATGTCAATTACCATTGAACTATATTTGTTTTGACAGTGGATCAAATTATAACTTATGGGATGGTAACAAAGTACCTCTTGATTTAAATGATCTTGAATCTATCTATCAACAATTCAAATCACAAAGCATAAAAGAGAAGAGAAGAACACGAACAAGAACAAGATTTTATAGTGATTCGATCTAATCCAGATCTACATCCACTTTAACCACAATTACTGGAGTAATCAAAACAGTTAACCAGCTACAAGAGAAATCCTCTCTATCCCTCGATACAATTATGCTCGGATAAGAGCGAAGTTATGACAAACTTAATTAAGATATTCGAGTGTAACCTATTATTCTTCTCACCGATTTTATTTAAATTATCATTTTAAGAGCGTAACTAATTTTTTTCATCTTTTGTCTATCAATCTTGAGGATAGTAATGAGTGTCTTATTTTGTTTCTGCACGATTCTGATCGCCTCCAATAGGTAAGACAAGGATGACTGATCTATCCACGTGACCTGCACAGAGAAAAAAGAATGTCTGACGCTTAAGTGAATATATGGCTGATCTATTGCTCTCACGATACGGGGAATATAATCGTGTACCTGGAGTATAGAGCGGGTCTCTCTATTTATATGCGAAGACAGGTGCACCCCCATTTACTTGACGATTATAATCATCTCATGATTTGTAGCGTGTTGTCGAAAAGAGGTTGAAAGAGTGGTTAGGTGAGGCATTTTATACTTCGATCTGGCCTATAGGAAGGTTAGAGCCTCCATGTTGTGTTCATGGGTGAGTTCCGAGTCTAGAAGTTGTTTAGTATCATATATTGGACCTTTAAAGTAGAGAGTTAATACCTATAAATATGTAACCGATATTGGGAGACTCGTTCCCATATGGGGGGAGAGTAAACCGCGGCTATGCGTCCCGCGAGCTCGAACTAGGAGGGAGTATCCCCATTTGGCTACAAACCCACTACGCCACCACCCATATATCGGTAATCATCCATATGTTCTAATGATTTTTATTATTTTTATTTTGAATATGCTAAGAAGTTGTCTATAGATTTTGTATTTTTAGTTATATCCTGTTTTATGAAATTTAATTTGGCCACCTTGAGCTATTAAAAAAAATAAAACATGTGTGATCACAAATTTTAATATTCGACTTTGCTGCAAAATTATGTAAATTCAATTAAATGTCCATGATTTTATATATAAAAGTGTAAGAATAAATGTCAACGATTAAAGTGTCTAAGAAAATTAGAGTATGATTTAATTTTATATTAATTTTTTTATGTATTAAATAGGTATTCTTTTATAATAAGTGTTAAAATAGCGAAATGATAGTTAAAATAGTAAAAGTTTTTGTCCATAATATGTTATTACTTCTTTTTTAAAATAAATTTTAGAAACCTTATTCAAACTCTATCCATTTATTCTTTTGTCATTTATAAATCTATAGTTTACATTTACAAGCTTATCACTCAATACAAAAATCTAGGATAAAATATATTTTGGTATTCGAGGTTTAAAAAATTATTCTAAATCGTCCCTCAAACTAATTTATCGTAAGTTAACTAAAAGTTAACATGAGAATTAAATTGCTAATGACATTTCTTTGAGACTAAACAAAATATATTAATTTAATATATATATTTATTTTCTCAAATTATGGTTGTCACCTACCTAAGATTTAATATCCTACGAAATATCTTATCAACCAAATGTAGTAAGTCAGTTGGCCTCTGATTATATATATATTTATTTTTGTGATGGGACTCTGAGAAAATGCCACAACTGCAATTTTTTTTTAATTTTTTAATATTGCTAATATTTAAACTTACTTTGAAAGTTTGTTAATTTGAAATTTACTCCAAAATATAATATCAAATTATTTTTTTAGTCATGTTAATTTTGCTTCTTATCCAAACTACAAAATACAAGATACTTCATTGACATATCTAAAGTCTTTAACTATGAATTAATAACTTGATAATAACTTCACGTATTACATTAAAAATAGATGTCGTAAGTTGAGCATTAATTGACATATATCTCCAATTAAGAGATTGTAATTTTATTCCTCACTCCCACATGTTATACTAAAAAAAATCTAGTAAATAGAAAATGTGTCATGTTGTACTAGTTTGATGATTTGTAATTTTTTTTTTAGTAGTGATGATTTGTAATGTTTGATTAAATTAAAAAGACAAATTAAAACTAAACTAAAATTGAATTAATATGCATCAAGATGCACAATGTTAACGTAGTGGCCAGAGGTGGAGGTTTAGGTGTTGATACTCAAAATCCAAATTTAGCTTTGAGTGTCTTAACAGTAGAAAAAAAAAAACAAATATATATATGCACAAAGAGAATTAATATGCACAAAATAAGATAAAATAGAAGAAAATAATATAACCAAAGTTGTGAATCCACAGGAATCGTTGTTGCTTTATATAACTGGAAACGACAATGTCAGTCGTCAGATTTTCTGCAGCTACAGCTTACAGTAAAAGCTCAGGGTTTTTCGCAAATTTCCAATGGGAGATGGACGGTCATCACGCCTTCAACATTCCTGATTCCGCCACGTGTCCTCACTCCGTGTCGGTCGTCTCTGCCCGGACCCGCATCTTGAGGATCGGGCGGGCGGATCCCTGACCCGGTGGGGCCCGGATTCGCTGGTTCTGCGTACACCGTGATCGTGATCTGGGATTTAATCTCCGCCGTCCGATCCTCTATCTCGCGAGATCTTGTGATGAAATTTTGTTGGGCGGCCCCCTTCGTCGTTTGTCTCTCCGTCCTTTTGGATGCTGCGGAGAAACTTCGATCCAAAGTCGCACGTTTTTATTTTATTTATTTATTATTTTGAGTTTGGGAGAGGATTCGGAACTCTCACCTTTTAAGTAGAAAATAAATGTACTAATTAATTGTGTCAAAAAAAAAAACGAGTTGTGCTATACAACAAGGCTCACATTTTCTTTTTTTAAAATACATTCAGAAATCGTAAATTTGAACCTTCACCTCTTGGAGAAAAAAAATACTTCTTTTTAATTATTTAATTTTAATTTTAAAATTAATTTCACGGTGGTCTCTAAAGACCTTGTTGAATCTCTTCCATAGATCAATGAATAGCGTGTATATGATAGGGTAAGTACATCGTTCATGTAGATAAACCATTTTATTTATTTTTCTATTTTTTAATATATAAATTGTAAACACTACATTCACCCATATATTTTCTTCATCTGTAATCTGATTTTTTAAATTGTTTAAAAAAATTGTTTTTTTTTTTAAATTTCAAAGTTGAAATGTTTTGTTAAGAAATGTGAAAATATATTAAAGAAATTGTGAGCAACCTGCAAGTATAACTTTAAGAAGCAGAAAATAAAAAACAACAAAATGGTTATCAAAGGGTCTAAACTTTTAAATTTCCTTAAGGCCCGTTGGATAACCATTTTATTTTTTGGTTTTTCTTGTTTTTAGTTTTTGGTTTTTTGTTTTTAAAAATTTAGAAATTTGAAAATACATATTAGAGAGAGAAAATTTTATGTAGGGTGGAGATGACAATGATGTGGGTGCGAGTGAGGATGCTCTCCTCCATTCTCGTGCTAATGAAAATTTTTAGTCTTTGTCTCCACCTCGTTTTTGGGTCCGAGAGATGTTCCAGAGAAAAATTATCGGTTTTATAATTTTTATAATTATTTTTAGAATTTAAGTATAAAAAAGTGTAATAAATATATATTAATTATTTAAAAAATAGAATCGGGGCGAAGACGAGATCAGGGTCGAGACATGCATTTCCTATTTTTGGGACACGACCTTATGAAAAATTTTGTCTTTTCTCTAATATAGAGAGATGAAAATACACGTTTAGAGAGATGTAAATAAACTTTTGGAAGATAAATTTTAGAGAGATAAATAAAAAAATTTAGAAAAAAAAAATAGTTGAAGACAAGAAGAGAAAAATTGTAGAGAAAAAATAAAGTCAAGAGGAAAAGATATCTTAAAGAAAAAAAAAGAAATTATAAAGAAATAGAAAAATTATAGTGGACCAAAATAAAAACAAGATTCAAAATATAATTTTTAGAGAAAATAAATAAATACAAAGATAAATAAAAGTTGAAGTGAAATAAAATTGAACGATAAAATAAAATATAATTTTCAGAAGAAAAAATAGATTACGAAGAGAGAAAATCTATAAAAGATGAAATTTTAAAAAGAAAAAAAGTTATGAAAAATATTAAATTTTTAGAGGGAGAAATGAGACTGGTCTGTTAGAAAAAAAAAACAAAAATACAGAAAAATTTGGAGAGAAAGAAAATTTAGAAATAATAAATATACTGATGTGTCAAATTGTAATAGGAGTATCTATTCGTAGTTCATGTACAAATGTGTGAATTAACTTGATAATACTGATAAACATATGTACTGAAACTACAGAGTTGATTTGAGCAGTGGATATTAATAGATGAAATAATATATAGAAAATATGAAAATAATTATTSTTTAAAAATTTAGAAACAAAAATAGACTTTTTGAAGATTCAAAAACTAAAATGAGATTAATTTTTTTAATGAATAAATAAAATCATTCTTCTTGATTAGATTAATGTGTGGTCTCCTTATAAATACACATCTTCTCTACCCCATATTAGTAATGTTATGTTTTTCTGAAAAGTTCAATTTAAGAAAAATATAAATGTAAAGCTAAATTTGGCTTAATGGGCTAAGTACATGGTAAAAAAAAAAGTTGATCATAATATTTTATTTGAAATTGAAGGATTAAGAGTGTTGTCTAAATATAAGATGCCAGATTCCAAGGAAGGTCTTCTACCTTTCATATATGGAATACGTCTGTCGAAGGAACAATGTCTTAAGACACCTCAAGAAATTGAGGATATGAGACGTGTTCCGTATGCATCAGCAGTCGGGAGTTTGATGTATGCAATGTTTCCTTGCATAAGTGCAGAATTTTTCCACTCAAATTTCTATTGTCTTCCCCTAGCCATTAGTGTTTTCCCTTTGTTTTCATTCAAAATTCGATCCCACAACCGTGTTCATCAACTCGAGGATAGCACAGATTTGTCGTTGGTGATCCCATTGAGTTAGGAGAAGAAGTTATAATGGAAGGTCTTCAARGGTATAAGTTAATCTCTTTCTGTTTAYTTTTTTATCATTTTTTCAARCATGCTTATTTTAGTTAAATTGCTTCATTAAATGTATGATGATCCTTAGCTTCCGCTGTGCATGTCTAAGAGTTCCATCATGTGGTACAAAATATATATTGTCGTCTCCTAACAAGTATTAAGGTATAATTTAAGCATAATTCAATGGATAAGACACATATTACACCATTTTAAAGATCCATGGTTCGATATCACATGTATACAATAGTTGAATAAAAAAAAAGTTTAGGTATATTATTAACTTTCCTCTTGGATGAAAAGTTTAAATCACTGCTTTTTAGAACAAAAGGTTWAAATCTCCACCTCATCTTTGTAATTCTTTATTTTTATTTTCAAATTTCATTAAATTGCACCTTAGATTCATATAAGTGTTTCAAAAACAATTTTTGGGGAAAGATAACATAAGGGTTGAGTTTTTTTTTTCTTTTTTCTTTTGTCAAAATTTGTGTGTTATGGCAAGTTATTAAAAAATTTGTGATACAGGGTGATTTTGTGTATTAATCAAACTTGATTTTTTGCAAAGTTTTTTTTTTCATTAAAATTAGTGAGATTTCTACATCACTTATGGTAAAAATTAGTAGGTAAACTGGCATAAATTGAAAGAAAAAAAAAATTGAAACACTTATCTAAGTTTATATGGTCCAATTTGATGAAATTGAAAACTTTTAATTCTATAATCATTTCATTTTTAATTTTATGTTTTTATAAATTTTGCTTATTTTCCACCGTTTCTTTGATATGTTTTCACATTTTTTCAAGACAAATTTGAATTATTAGCCTTTTTTTAACATTTTTTTTAATTTGATTTAGATTTTGAAAATGTTTTTATAAAGTTAATAATCAAACAAATGAATACATATATTTAACAAAAAAAAAAAACTTAAGAAAAGGTAGGATAAATTTGTATTTTAAAAAAATGCAAATTTGTAACGCCAATCAAACGGCATTTTTTCCCATTAATCTTTTTTGTATTAATTATACATAAGGCTGTTTCCGTCATTTGATATCCTACTGATCTTCCCCTTACAAAAATTTATCGCGTGCATTTTTCTTCTTTTTTTAGTACTATCGCGTGCATTTAATTTTCTGGATTTTGACGCATTTATTTTTTTAGCAAAATATTTTGATGCATTTGATAAAATATATATACGTACATACAAATACATATATACATACATATTTATATGTCATATATACATATATACATATTTATATAATTGATAAATATCAAAATTCTTCGTTGGAGGAACCTTTGCAGRAGCCTGACCCGAACAAGCTGAGAAACCCAGTAAATTTAGTGTTATAGTTRATAAGAAAATTTTCATATGTTATCACCACTTAAATTTAGAAGTATGAAGATTATTTAAGGATAATACGAAGTTGTATAAGGTTTGTTTGAGAATGATTTTAAAATAAGTATTTTTAGTCCAAATTAAAAAAATTACTTAATAATAAATCRTTTTGATGTTTATTTTTTAAATTGTCAAGGTATGTACTTGAGCTGAACATATTCTACAATTATTTTTTCATAAAACATTTTAACCGTTTTTACTTCTTGTTTAAAACACTTCACATTAATCTCAAATCGTGTGTTCACTTTGAATTAAAAATGTTTTTTTTAATAACTTTGATATAGAACTGCTTTTCGCAGGGTCAAATRCTCTCTCAAACATAAACATAGTCAACAAATAATATATTTCATAAAAAAAAATTTAAAATTTTTTTAGAATATAATAATTATAAATATAAGAGAGAATTTCAACTTTATTTTTGTGATGCCCATGCCAAAGATTTGAAATCCAAAGTCGGCACCTATTTGTTTGAGTATTCTCGTGTATCCCATACAACTTGGATGCGCCACTGCTTTGTCTTCATTCATATGCTTCCCTAACACGCTTAATTTTAGAGTTCTTATGATTGAGTAACCGAAAAGAAAGATGTACTTCGTTAGTAAATAAGGTAGTAACTACCAATTCTTTTAACATTAACCATTCTTCCATGATCTCAGATACCTCCCACTCGAATGTGATATCAATTCATCAATGTACCACTTTTCTCTACTCGAAAGTCACCATTTTTTTGAGTTTGAGAATTGTAGGGATCCAACCTTTGAAAAGTCATGAAAGTGAAAATTCAAGATTTTAAAGTTTCTAATGCCTTAACTAGATTCCGGCGGATACACATCATCTAGTTGAATATTAAAAGAAATGTTTGTTTGAAGGAGTCTGTTCTAGTTTTCTTGAGTGGTGGAGATGGTGCTCATGAAGCTCGATAGAGCTGAAGCTGATGATACCATTTCAACTTATAATTTTTTAATACTAATCTAAGCGAACGGGTTGAGTCACCAGGGTAATATCTACCGTAATATAAAAAAATTTTCTAAGGAAAATTTGTGGGACTTTCAGTCTGTGTCCCACGGGAGTTCTATTTATTGAAGAGATTTTGCCAATCCTACTATTATTCAATGGAAAATAGGGACTAAAATGAAAAGTTCAAATATTTCAAGATTAAATAAAGAAAAATAAATCAAGCATATCTCTTAAACCGGTATTTAGAAACTAAAAGTCTAAGATCATTGAACTTTGATAATTTGAATTTACCACCAATCAAATATACTATAATTAACTAATCTTCTTTTAAAATTCACCAAATTAAAGTATTTCTAAATATTGAGATAAATGCAACTAAAAATTTTACGGTTTAACCTTTATTTATATTCACGTGAGGTTGATAGACAATAAAATAAAATTATGCAGTTATATTTAGGTTTATGGATTATAAAATAAAATAATCAGATTTCATTTACGTTTGAATACTATTTTGATCCATCTATTTTTGTTCCCGTATTTTCAACTTTTATTTATTTTAATTATTGTATTTTCGAAACGTCTATTTAAATCACTATATCTTACAAAGTGATAATTTTGATCCATTTACTCTCATTTTTATCTTATTTATTTCGATCAAAATTTTAGTATAGTACTTCACTTTTTATATTTCTTGAAATGTGACGATAAATTTATATTAAAATTTTATCACTAGGTACAAAATTTTGAAAACGGAGATTAAATTAGTCACTTTTAAAAAGTGCATGGACCAAAACCGATGTCAACTACAAACACTTAAGCAAAAGTTAAAATCAACAAAAGCTAAAAGTATAACAATAATAAAAAGGTATTTAAGCTTAAGCATGTATTATAAAATTTGGCTAACTAAAACTTCTCTTTTTTAAAACACTTTTGGCTAAAACTTTTAAAAATAATATACAAATATAATTCTTATTAAAAAAAAAATAATAAAAAACCTGTAGTAGAGAATCATAACTCATACCTAAAGTTAGTTATTCCACGTTTTTCTAAAATCAATAAAATTAGTTTT
>NW_019104574.1:347219-357548 GCF_001995035.1 Momordica charantia
CCTCGTTAACAGCGAGTTCTTGTTGAAGAATGTGAAGGTGATCACGGCGGCTGAGTCGATTCCCGAAGCGAGTTCACTCGCCGGGTTTGACTCGGATTCAGTCGGTTCCTTGTCGGCGCCGGAGAATGCGATATTCCAGCGGGGTAATAATGGTAATTTTCGGGAAATTAATTCTATAATTATGAAGAGAATATGTTCGTCGGAAATGGATTCTTCTGTCTATAGTGGCTGCTAGCAAATTCAATTAGAGAGAGAAAAAAAAAGAAAATTGAAAAATAGATATATAATTTAAAATGAGTGAGCTATAAAGTTTTCTTCTTTTTCTTTATTTAATATAATTTTTGTTCTTATTGTATATACTTAACATCTTGGAATAAAAATTATAATGTTGTTTGATTATATATATTTTTTGAATTGTTTAGTAATTTTTAGATTGTCTTAAGTTTTATTTATTTATTTTGTCTACAAAGTTGATTCAAACAAGGATGGGTGAAATGCATAATAAAATCAATTGTGTATTTATAATTAAAATTATATAACCATAATAAAATCTACCATCTTTGTAAGTTGTAAAAAGAAAAAAAATAAGAAATTCTCAATTCGAAAGGACTTTCGTACTAACAATTAATAGTCTTAGTCCTGAAATAAAAGTCTCATAAAAAATAACTTTTTTTATTATTAATTTCAAATATATTTCTTCTTATGTTTAGAAACAGTTAAAAGATCTTGAAATAGAAAATTTTAAAAAATTAAGGATCAAATTAGAGAAATATAACAATAATTAAATACTAAGTTTAAATATTATTGCGAAAGTGAGCATAGTTCATCGATAATTGATATATATTTTCAACCAAAAGTTCGTGAGTTCGATCCTACCAAATATTATTTTGGTTTCTGTAGTTTTTTTACTGTGTATAAAATTTTGACTAAATTGACAGCTTTTTAAAAGTACAATGATAAAACGTTAAAAAAGTATAAAGATTAAAATAAACAAAATTACAAAATACATGGACTAAAATAAACGTTTTGAAAATACATGAATACCGATGAAAATAATATTTAAACTTAAATTATAAAAGTTGCGAGAAGAAAGATTTTATAAATCCAACACGTGTATTAATCCATTAAATTATACAACAAAATGATTTCCAAAGGTGAGGAATATGGAAATTAGAGGGGAAAAAACATGAATGGAAGTTTGATGCAAAATGCATAAATAGATACCATCCAATATGGGGATAGAAAGAAGGGAAAAAAGGCTATAAAAGTTTGGAATAATGAAAGCAAAAGGAGTGAGAGAATAATTTTATTATTTTTCTTTTATTATTAATTTTTGCTCTTTTTGAGGGGTGGCTTTTAAGAGAGAGAGAGAGAGAGAGAAAAAAAAGAAAAAAGATAAGAGGGAGATTTGTTTTCACGGAGGGAATGTGAGGCAACGACGCGTGACGAACGGTTAAACGCATTGATGAAACCCATGTGCTTGCCTTTGCTCCCTCCTCCCCCATTTTCACCTTAAAATATATAATATATATATATATAATTCTCACATTTACTTGATACTTAAATTACAAGTTCCGAGGTAATTATTTCATTTCCAATTTCAAATACGGGTGTCATAATTGACAATATTTATCTAATAATTGAGGAGTGTCCCGACGTCATTGAATGAAGTTGAGGATGCTGTGACTTTGAAGAATGTGTTTTGTAGGTTAAAATTTATTCATGTTCCTGGTTCTTTGAACAAACAAGCTATTTTATTAGCCAAATACGTCATTTATGATCGTTTCTTTGTCATTTGGAATATACGTTTTTCTTTGTGGATTCTGACCACTCTTCTAATGTAACCCTTAGTAGTTCCATTTCTTTTTAATGCAGTATTTCTTTGATAAAAAAAATAAAAAATACTAGTTTAGTGTGAATTCGAATGTAGTTCAAGTGGATAAGATACTTATTACAATATTAAAGAGAAAATGGTTCGATCCCCACCCTGTAATTGCGTCTAATAAGCCTACAAATTTCGACTTTTTAATTTTATGTCTAACAAATTCGTAAATTAACAAAAGGAATTTGCAGGATTCAAACCTTCAATTTTTAGACGATGATGTATGCCTTAATTAATAAGTTTTGTTCCGATGGGCATGAGTGCTATTTTTGTTAAAGCAAATTTAAACAATTAGGTTAGAATCTAATGACAAAGGAGAGAAAAACAAACAACAGAAATTTGGCTAAGTCCTTATAAAGAAAGTAGTTAAGTTGTTGACTAGGGTTCCTTATAAAGTAAGAAGTTAAGATATTGTAAAATGTCCTTGATTGAATGAAGTTCCCTGTAAGGTAGGAACTTCATCTTAATAATAAAAGAATTATGATGAAAATAAACAATTTGGAAAATAACTAACTTTAAGAATATATAGTCTCTAATTAATACCTAGTTTTCTTTTTAGAGTAAGAATGTCACATGTTCTCATAGTAGATATGTTTGGTAGCTAAAGTCATGAAAGTTAGAAATAAGGTAGTAATTTAAGATGTCGAGAGTAACACAATTTGTGATATGAATCAACCGACCTCTGTTGTGCTGAATTAATGTGGAAAACTTCAAATTGGAGAAAAAAACTGCGGCCCATAAAAGAAAATCAATTGGATGAATAAATTAAATCCAAGAACAGGAGCTTCTTCTATAAAACTTGGAGCACACTCCTTCTTGTAGTTTTCTGACATGGGACAAATTTCAATTATAATATTTTGTCAAAATCCAACAGCAATAACATCCATCCAAGACTAATCGAGAGCACTTAAAGAGATGAAGTTGGAGAGAGCTCATTTATTAATGTTCCTGTTTCTCGTTTTCCTTTCTCAGGTTTTTGAAAAATAAATTTATTTGGTAATTCATCCAATTTCACGATTCTAATCTCATTAGTATGATTATAATTAAAAAAAAGGGTAAAAAAAGGAAAAAGGTAAAAATGAAAGAAAAAAAGATGTGCTTAATTCACTTCTTTTTAACAGCTCGAAAAGAAGAAATAAACGTGCAAAATCACGCCTTTAGTTTCGCCTTTGCCAGCTATTTTTTACACTGCCCAACCAAATAAAACAATCCCTATGGCCTTAGACTTAAGAGTCACATTAAAGTCACATAAACAAATATATATTTTTTAAATAAAATTATGTATTAAAATTTAATAAATAACCATTGACTCGAGACAAAGCAGAGCCGTGTTTGGTTTTTTTTTTCTTTTGAGCCTTTCAAGGCCTCAGCCTTTGCCATTTAATTCTTTTTTTTTTCCTTCTCCTATTAATTGCTTGTTTTGCTTTTTTCTTGTTCTTCCCTTCCATTAATTATTGGAGAATTACAAAATTAGTGTATTACATTATAAATATTCTTAGAACAGAGATTTAAATATAGCGTTTTTAGGATAGATGGAAAAAATTCATATTTTCTACGATTTGAATTCAAGAAAAATATTCATAATTGAGGTACGTTAGAAATTTCTATCCTTTGATATGCTTCACATAATACTCCAATTTTAACTTAAACATCGGAACGTGTGTGGCTAAACCACACACTGGTATGTAATCTTTCTATTTTGCAGGTTCGTCGAATCCCTTTTTATTCTTGTGGTGCAAATTTGATAAATTCCTAAGAGTTAAATTTGTACATCAACGATAGTGGAATGATGGCAGTTAGTGTAGCAAGAATTTGGGATGACGTTATCAGAGGAGAAGGGAAGAGAGAGAAACAGGAGAGGGGAAGAGGAGGCAAATGACACGTATGTAAAAATAATATAAAATTTATGAATTTCTCAAATCATCTAAAAATTGGCAACTAAGCAATGCCACTTTACTTTTCCGTTAGTTAACTAAGGATAAACTTAACTCAGGGACCGTTGAGAACAATTATCTAAACTTCAGTGACTATAATGTTTATTTTGCAACTTCAGGATCAATTAGACACTACACTCAAACCTCGGGGACAAAAAACGGATTTTACCATTTTTTCTATTAAGGACTTGCTTTCTTCCGTTTACAAAATTAGTATATTACATTAAGTGAAAATACAATTTTGGTCTCTATACTTTCAGATTTTGTTCATTTTAATCATTGTCTTTTTTAACTGTCCCTTTTATATTTTTGTTTATTTTAGTAATTTTATTTTCAAAACTTATGTTTTGATCCGTATACTTTTAAAAAGTGATCGTTTTGGTCCATTTGTTTTATTTTTTTTATCTCAGTTTTTCAGTCCCAATTTCAACACGACACTACAATCATTATATTTCTTGAAATGTAGTCATAATTTTATATTAAAGATTTTCGTTGAGTGGTTACTGTTCAAAAATATAATGACCAGAACGAACGTTTCGAAATTACATGGATTAAAATGAATCAAAGTTGAGAGTACACGAATCAAAATGGACATTTTGAAAGTAGAGGGATAAAAATGAACAAAAGTTGAGAGTGTGCATGTGCCTCTGTGTGCGTGCACTAATATCTTAGTTTCTTAATAAATAAATAAATAAATAAATAAATAAATATATATATATATATATATTAGTTTATCTTAGTTTCAATTATGTTTAGGTTGATAAATACGGATAAAAATTTGAAGTTACTTATGTATCAATTAATTGAGTTACAACTTAGGTTAGTGTCCGCTTTTGAAGTAAATTAGAATATTGTCTCGAACCAACCTATAAATCACATAAAATTAGTAATTTGAATTTGTAGCTTAGATAAGACATCTATTACCATTCTAAATGTCGATAGTTCGATCACATGCCTGTACAATAATTAAACAAAAAAAAACATATAAAATTCAACCGACAAAACACTCCAAATCAAGCCATAAAAGTTTTCAAAGCGACCATAGAAATATACTTGAGCCTAGCCACAATGAAGCATGTAAAAAAAAAAAAACGCAATGAATCCTAATTAAAAAACAAAATCAAGAGGAAAAAAAAGGAAGCTTATAATTAGCTGTAAATTTTGGAAAAGATGGAAACTTAGTTAATTAATTTAACACTTAATCTATATTTGATTTGAAGATTAATATTGCCACCATAAATATGGATAAAAAGGATTTATTTTTTTCAGAAAATGCTAATTTCTAAAAAATGTGAAAGTATAGACATATTTACAAATACATTAGCAATGTTATTAGATTAATTTCATATACTTTATGGGATTAAATACTATTTTAATTTTCACAAAAAAAAAACTATTCTAATTCGGTTTCTATTTTTGTTTTCCCATCTTACAATATTTTTTTTCCTCGATTCAACAACATGTGGAATGGAGATTCAAACGTCCTACTTCTTTTTGATTGAGAATATTTATTTTATGCAGTTGCTTTAAAAAATGAGATGTTTTTATTTGTTATGGGCAAACAAATGAGATTTGGCCACAGGAGATCTACTCCAGGCCAAGTGTGGAAAGACCCAATTATACAGATCAACCAAGCAAGGGTCGAGAAGCCCGGAACGACTGGACCGACCCCTGCTCGATGCCGAATAGTTTTCAACCAACGACCAAAAACTCCCCTATGTTCTATCTGACTGACTTACACAGCCCAGTTGATATGGGCTGATCACGAATAGGGCAAGCCTAATAAGCAAGAAATCCAAGGCACACTAGGATACAACTTGGGTAATTCTTAAAGGCATCAACTTCTATAAATAAGAAGCTTAGCAAAACCTTAAAGGTAAGCCTAATCATTCTATGCTCCATACTCGACTACTCCAATTCTAATTTAAACATGGGAGCTCGTGTGACAAGAACCACATCGATCTTAGTGTGAATCTATTTTGCAGGTCTTGTCGGTCCATTTTTCTAGAAGGTTGGTGTAAAATTTGTGGAATTTTAAGAAGCCAAATTTTTGCATCAAACATTATCCTTTTGAATATTAATTGTGATTTTCATAGTTTTCGAAAAAAAAAAAGGTGATTTTCATCTTTCTTTTTTATTTTATAAAGAATTAAATTTCTGTACTGCATTTAGCTTAAATATCTAGTCATTCATTTCTAAACTGAATATTAGTTTTAGTACATGTATTCAAAATTCAAGTAAAATCGAACATCATACAACGTTAGATATCTCTATTAAATGCATGAATCAAAACGTATTTTTATGTAACATTTATGGATTTAAATAAAATATTTCGATTTATCAATTTTATGAAACATATCTTGACCAGTGCCAAAACAACTGAGCATAGTTCAACGGTAATGTACATATATCTCTAACAAAAAAAGTTGTGAGTTCGATCCTCACCTCACATGTTTTACTAAAAAAAACAATGGATACCAAATTATTATCCATTTTAAAATAAAAGGACTAAATCACTGGTATAATTAAAATATTGGATCAAAATCTGTATCTTAACCCTTGATCTAATATTCTCTGTTTTATTTATTTTTAATTATTATTATTTTCTTTATTAAATCTAATATCCTGTGTGCTTTTGCTGTCTTGATTTCTTATATCATTAGGATGCAAACACTGTTGCAAATCTTTGCAAATATCTATGGAAATAATTAATTCAATTATTTTAGGTTGGATATTAATAGTTTATTGGTCAAACAATTTTGAAATGAAAATATAATTTTAGTATCCTATTAATGTACTGTGTCAAATGAGGGGAAAAGATCGTACAAACTTGGTTGGAATATCAAAAAAAAATAAATATACATTAGTAATATAAAGAAAAAATTAAATATATAATTTTCATCCTCAATATATAAATTTCAATTTCAATTTCATCATTCACGTATTAAGAATTTTAATCAAGTGTGTCATGTTAAAATGTATGCACAAAGTAATAATTTAATATTAAAACAAAATTTTCTAATATGAATTAGACGTTTACCACATTTAAATTTGGAAGAATTTAGTTGAGCAGTAACACTACTTTCCTTGAAGTTGCAGGTTCGAACTATATATATATCCTCCAAACAATAAAAATTATCGAGCGGAACATGTCAAATAATGAAATTAAAAACTTACTCGCTTCACATGTAAGGTAATAACTTATGACTTATTTGGTGTTTTATCCATGTTCAACTTTTTATTTCAAAGTTTATTGAATATATATATAAAACTCACGACTTTTTTCTAAAAAATAAGTATCTTAACAGGCTGAGATAATGCTCAAGTTGACGAATCTCGTGAATTATATCTTGTGGTGTGCTTATTTATGAAAACAATATTTGGATCAATATCGATGTTGATAGAAATATTGATGTCTCAATTTTATGAAATGTCAATACAAATATGATGTAGATGGATCGCACTATAAAAATAAAAAATTCATAATAGATATTTAAAATAGCAAACAAAATATTTCACCCTTTCTAAATGAATAAAGATTTATCATTATTAATATTAGATCACATTAGTGTATTTTGTAGATATATATTTTTAATATCTTAGTAATTTTTTTTTTCTAATGCTATGAAAATAGTATGAAAATGTCGATGTCAAACCCGTGTACATTACCTTATTTTGGATTGTATTTGAATTTTATGACTTAGAAAGTAGAAAGTAAAAATTTTGAAAATGTCATTTACATGTTTTCAGCATTTTCAATTTCCAAATACGACACATGTTCTAAAACACTATTTTTCTACGAGTTTTACTCGAAACTAATTGAAATGAAATTGAAAAATAACATATAATTCTAGATAAAATCATATAGTCAATATAAAAAAGATATATATATATATATATATATATATATGGAAATGGGACAAGAGCTTAGGTGAGTGAAATGCAAATCAATAAATGAGCATGTCATGATGTCACGTACCTTAGCTTGTACCATGTTTCAAATTTTCAATACCATATAGTTGGCAACAACTTTATGTTGACAGAGAGTTAATTTTAAAATATATATACAAGAAATTGGAAAAAAAAATGAAAATTTTGGACATTTATGATCCAACCAAAACGTACAAATATATTGTAAATTTCATTAATTCAATTTGGCTTATTATGCCACTTTTTTTTTTTTTATTTTTGAATAAATTTTTCATTTTTAGTACAACAAATTGAAGTATGGAGTTTTGAATCTCCGACCTTAAAGAAAAAATAAATATCAATTACTATTGAGTTTTACTCATGTTATTTTTGAATAAACCTTATTATCCTAAGAAAAAAGGTTAATGAGTTAGAATAGAGTTTTTCTTCTTAATTAAATTTAAATAATTAAGTTTGGAGATGCATAATAGCACTTATTCATTGAACTTTACCCAAACTTGTTAAGGTATATATCTTCGACCAAAAGTTCAGGTATATATCTTCGACCAAAAGTTCAGATGTTTAAATTCCTATTCTACATATTGTTAACTTAAAAAAATAAAAAATTGTACTATATATATATAAGAGATTAGAGTAGAACATAGTTTAAATAATTTTTTCAACATAAACATAATTAAAAAAAAAAAAAAAACAAAACATGTACTCATTTATTCTCAAATTTCTATCCAACATTTATTGTATTAATTTTTTAAATCCAAAAATATAAAAATAAAGAATTCTAACCTTCTACATCAAAAAATATAATTTATGTATATTTTATCTACATGACCAGAAAAGTCATAATCGATTCCTTTCATCAGTTGGGTTAATAAATAGCTGACATTGGTGCCATTAATCAGTTAATTAATTGATATTCGAAGAATATTTATAAATATTATTATTAAAATTATTGAAATCAAATGGAAACCATTAAAACAAAATCACCTAAAATGATGCAACACAAAAGATGTTAGGACCAATTTAATCTTTATTTTAACCAAGATTGTATTTATATATTATGTTACATATATGGTCTTATAATAAATATTTATGCATTATCATCCTCTTGAAATTAAGAGTTTATTAAAAATTAGTATGCACAAAACAAATAATTCACTAACTTTTTTTTTTTTTAGGAAATTCACTAACTTTTTTTCTTAAAATATTAAATTACAATTCTTGTCCTAAATTTGTAGGGTAATGTCTAATAAATTTCCAAACTTTTTCTTATATATTTAAATAGGTTCTAAACTTTAAAAGTATCTATTAGGTTTGTTCTTTCTTTTTGTGAGATAATTAATCTGTTAGGTCGTTTAACTTTAAAATTTTATAGATAATAAATCATTGACTTATCCATTATTATTTACAAAATTCAAAATTCTTAAACATATTAGATACGGAATCAAAATTTGAAAACTCTATTTAATACTCTTATCTAACTCACCACATATTAGAAACAAAATCGGTGATTTGACAAAATTTCACAAAAACTATTCGACTTTACATTGCATTTAATACGTTTGTAAATTATAAAACATGTCTAACAATAGATTGATGAACCTATTAGATGTAAAATAAAAAATCTAGTTCACGCCGTATTATAAACAAAATTATAAGTTCAAAGAACTGTCAGATATTTTTGTAATTTGTCCGTGTTTTAACTTCTCTCACCAACTCAGCCACCGACACAAAAGATTTAGAGAGAGAGAAAGCCCCCACCCCACAGTATTAGTTGGTTGAAAGAAGCCCTCGTTGTGATGGCCGACTCTTCCCTGCAACTTGCTGCCATATAAATCTAAACCATCTCTCTCAGTATCATCCCTTTCTCCACCGCTATTTATTTTATTTATACCTTATATCATAAATTTACGATTTCGTTCGTGTAGTTTCAAAAGTTTCAATTTAGTCCTTGTGATTTCATTTGATTTCTACATTTTTAAAAATTTTAATCGGGTAACCATATTTTGGTCAAGCTCCATGAATCATAGTGGTGTGTTACGGTGTGTGGGCTACGTAACGTATTTTTTTTGTTTAATTATTATTTCAAATTTGACCGACTATGTTAGTACTTTTAGTTTAGAATTTAAATTTGTGTAAAAAATAAAGAAAAATGAATGAAATTTTGTGTAGGTTAAAAAAAATTATCAAGGACAAGAGTTTGTGAAGTCTATAACCAAATCATAGAGACCAAATTAAAATTATTAAGACCTTAGAAACTAAATTCAAACTAATTAATTCAAATTTGTAATTTAACATAATTTATACAACTTCAAAACATTTGTTTAGATAATGCAACTATTTTTAAAATGTAACAATCAAAGTTCCCCCCATTATATATATATTTTACCCCTTCTTCTCCCCCCAAAAATAGTGAAAGGAAATTTAACGATTCATGTAAAGTCGAATGTGAGAGGGAGAAAACGGGGTTTTGTGAGATTCTTGAGTTTTTTTTTATAATAATAATAATTATTTTTTTGTGTAATGTTGTTTCTGGAAGTGTGTTTGCTAAAAAAAAAAAACAAAAAAGAAAAGAAAGAATCAGTT
>NW_019104574.1:357578-409656 GCF_001995035.1 Momordica charantia
TATATATATTTTATCATAAGACTAAGAGTAGTCCATATTCTACTAACTCTTTTTATTATTATAATAATTATGCTTTTTACCCACACGCTTGTTTTTAAGAAATCTATGTTTTTACTTTTATTTAGTGTAATGTATGTTTTCAAATTTTGACTAAATGTGTTGATTATTAAAATTTAGGGACTAAAAATATATTTTCCTAAAAATTAATACAATGCTAGCTTAAAAAATAATAAAAATAGTCTAATAGATTTTCTTAAGGTGGGTTTAGAGGCTAAGATGTTGAGTTTTAGAGCTAATTAACCAAAGTAAAATTTAAATAAGGGACCAAAATTATATTTTTTCTTTAAAATAATTCTTATTAAATAGTTAAATAATATACCAGTAAAAAAGTTATTTAACTTAAAATCTATTTTTAAAATTATTATAAATTTTTAAATCTTTTCAAGAGGTAGTTTTTCATCTTTTCTTCTTCCTCTATTTTCCTCTATGGATGCAAACTACCCACTTGATTCCAACATTTTCCTCTATCCTGCTTTTAAAAAGTTCCACACACAGATATAAATTGATTGACAACAAAAATCTTGATATAATTATTAGTTTAAGATTTTAATGGATTTTTTTAAGATAAAAGTACTTCATTTTCGTTAAATTAACGAGGTCTGATAAGTATGAATCATAGTTCTAATATTTGTTCTAATATTTCAGCCACCTCCTTTCCTTCAACTAATTCAAGGGATTCCGTCAGTAGGAAAGTCAGAAAACGCCACATGGGCTACATTTGAGAGGGTATCTCAGAAATTTGGAGTATAGGATATGAATATAGGAGATCTTATCATCAAGATATCTTCCCTTTTGAATCCTTTACGAAGGCAATTGAGATTTTTTCATCCATAACACTCTTTAAGACTCTAAAGCCACGAAGGGAAAAAATTAGTGGACCATATACACGGTTGCCTGAAGGAGGCCATTCTTGGCTAACATGTGTGTTGGTTTATTGTTCATTTGACAGACATGGTTGAAGGTAATGGAGGAGAAATTTATGGCTAAATTCTTTATATCCATCAACCAACCAATTTCATCCCCAAAAGTTGAGGTCTCTCCATGAATGAGTCTAATCGAGTTGAGAGAGTCTGATTCAACCTAGAGGTGAGTGAATCCCACATATTGAGCTTGTCGCAAACCTTCAAGAATTGCCCGAAGCTCAGCAAGCAGGGGTGTGAATAGAATGGGAAGGTATGTCGAAGAAGCCAGCCGAGTAGAGCAGTTTGAGTCTCGAACAATGGCTCCTAAGCTTGTAGATGAGCGATTAAAAGCTGCATCTACACTTAACTTTAAATAATTAATCGACGGAGGACTCCATGTGTGGGCAACCAAATTCGTCGGCGCATGGGAAGAAAACGGGGAAGGACCACGCGATGAACTTGTACTATTTCTGAAATTGGAGATATTAATTGACTTTTTAATATATTTCTAAGTTTATTAGTTTTTTGAGTACTAGGATGAAGATTCGAACTCATGACCTTTCATAGATATCTTAACCACCTGAATTCAAATTGGCTAAAATTATTAACTTATTTAATAAAATCTTTTTGATTCATATATTAAATCCAAAAAGAATTTTAGTGGGTCGGAAAGTGTTTTCTCCCGTTAATATCCAAAACGGATCTTTGATTAATTAAAAATGATATAGTATATTTTAAAAATGAATTTACATTTGTCAACATGAACATAATTATGTGTTAAATAACATCTACCACTCCTTAGAAGTTCAAAATCATCGTGCCTATTTAAGAAGAATTTAGATTTTTGTTTAACATAAGAAGAAAAAAGATAAAATACATGATAAAATGAAATAAGTTGGAGAGAATCAATCAAATCTATTAATGCGATTGATTTGATCATTTTTTTCTAAAAAATAAATTGATTTTGGCTCTCATCCTATATGTTAATACATCAAAATAGAATTTAACTCAATTGTGTTATTGCCTTTCTTACATTAAAATTTGCCCAAAAGCCCTTTTTACACTTAAACCCTTTAAAGACATTTCAATAAAACCATTTTCCATAAAAATTATTTTAAAGCATTTTTCCATAAAAAAGAAAAAAAAAAGAAATTGGAACTTTTTTCTCTATTCATATAAAAGTAGTACTCAAAGAAGGAAAACAAAAATCCATATACAAAAGTAAGCATTGGTAAAATGTAGCTGACTCATCATTCCAATAAAAATAAACAATACAACATTAGAACTTTGGTCAAACATTTTGATTAGAAAATCTAAATATGGAGACACCTCAATGGTACTTTTGAATAACATAGAAAAAATAATTAATATTGAAATACCAATTAGGAATATATAATATAATTAACAAAATATAATAATGAATGTGCTAAAAAGGTAGAGAGAAGAAGATAGGCCACAATGTCACGCCTAAGGGTATAATGCCTTTAAATCTCACGCATGCAAATGCATCTTTTTGTTTCTTTTTTAACTATCTTATACCTAACTTTAAGCAATGACCCTTGTTAGCCATTAACAACTTCCAATATTGAGTAATTCAAAGACGGTTCGATAAGCTAACATTGGTATAATTCAACTAGTCAAGATATTAACAAACTAAAGGAGCATAATTCAACGATAAATGACATTTACTTAAGTTGGAGGTTCAACTTTCTTACTCCACATCTATTGTAAAGAGAGAGATGTAACTTTTCTTATAGTATTGGATGCTCATCATATTTTAATTATAGGTTTAAATACTATTTTGGTCCCTATGCTTTCGACCCGGATCCTCTTATTTTTAATTATAGGTTTAAATACAACTTTGGTCCCTGTTTGGTCCTTATTTTTGTGGACACGACATCATTAACTTCAAGCAGTAAGAAGGGACGTGTAGAGAAGCGTGCTTAAAGATACTACCAGTTCGGACTAATACCGAACTGGACGCCAAAGTTCATCCCGAATTCCCACCCAGGTGGTGTTCAAATTGTTCCCCCACTGAATGCGCAGTTTCCCATTTTCACGGAAAGTAAACCACGTGATTCAAATAGAAGGTTCCCTCTCCTCGCAATGGTTACTTTTTCATCCACTATAAATACCAGTTGAACGAAGAAAATGGTATGCGAAAACTAATTGATTATTTGCTTATCAATTGTCATTTAGCATAAAGACTAACAAGATCGTCGGAGTGCTAACTTGCTTTTGCAGGTTTCCTTATCTTGTAGTGTTCTTAAAGATTTATTGTGACTTTCGATATTTTTCGGTACGAACAGTCCCTATACCTCCTACTTTGGTTCACTTTGGTCTTTGTACTTTTGAAATGATGTACCTTCAACTTTTGTGCATTTTAGTTCTCTATACCTTCAGAATGTCTTATTTGGTATTTGTACTTTTAAAAGATAGTGACTGTTTTAGTCCTTATTTGTAAAAATTTAACACAATTTTTATACATAATGGAAACTTTTTAATACAAATTTATGGCTATATTTCAAGAAATTTAGTAGTCGTGCTAAAAGCTTAATCGAAATAAATGAGATAAAATAAAAATGAAGGGAAAAAATGGTCACTTTTTAAAAGTACAAAGACCAAAACAAACATTTCAAAAGTATCATGGACTAAAATGAACAAAAGTTGAAAGTATAGAGACAATAAATGGACGTTTTGTAAAATAAACAAAAATCGAAAGTATAGAGACCAACACAGACCCAATTAAATTTTGACATAAACAAAGGTCGAGTTGTGGATACGTGAATATTATAGCTTGCTTAAGTGGTTACATATCTTTAATCATTATTGTTAAAGGACCTCACTTTGAACAAATAAGGACTTATTAAGATTTTATAATATAAGTGGACTACTCATCTCCCATTGTCATTGTCAAAATATTTTGAGATAAAATACCATGAATATTCACATGGTATCAAAGTCCAAAAATCAAAATATTAAGTCAAGGTTTGGTGAGCTAAAAAGAGATACCACTGATTAGTTTTGAGATAGAATCTGCAAACAGGGGATGTAGATAACTCATGAGCTTAATCAATAGAATTACATGTTGAAAGGGAACCAATTTATCTAATTTTCTTCGAGAAATGTTTATATTTATAAATATTTTACTTTAAAATATTCTTTTTTCATGAACATGCCAATGAAGTATATAGAAATTACTTTTTTTTAGGTTCAACAATATATAGAAATGACGATTTGAACTTTTCACATTTTAACTGAAAATATATGTCTTAATCAATTGAAAAGACAATAGAGATTACTTAAAAACAAATTTTGTTGGAATTTTTGATAAAATAAAGAAACACAACTTTTTATGATATGATGTGTCTTTTGTAAAGGATACAACCTTATATGAAAAGATATGTCCTTTATCAGAACACAAAACCTTATACGAAAATACGTGACTATTTGAATGACCACAAATAGTCTATAAATTATAATTTCTTCTCAGTTTTACAATATAGGAAATTCATCCCTCAAAATTCTCTCTTTTTCCTCTATACGAGTACTTAAATACTAAAGTTCGTTGAGTTGTGTGCGTGAAGTGTTGTACTTACAGATTGGTAAATTCGTGCTATCTTGGGAGACAATTGTTCGTGAAACTTTGAGCACTATAGAGGAAACAAAATTATTTTAAGAAAATAACACGTTGTTGTTGGGTTCACATCGGTTATTTTATTATTATTTTTTCCTTAATTTCTCTAAGTGCCCAATGCAACCATGAAAATTCTAGCTAGAAGATAAGTTTAAAGGGAAGTAACCCAAAGTCCAACAAACACATAATTAATGCATGGAAAGACAAAACTTAAAAGAATCAAAACCTAAAATGGATACTCATAATCTAAAACAGTACCGTGACATTGAAAGCAATGTAAGATGACGAATTTTAATATAAATAATGGGGACTATCAGAGATGTAACTCTATCAAGATTATTTTAAATTTTTGTCCACGTCACATTTTCATCCATCTATAAGTTTGATATCAACATGTGTGAATCGCGATATTTTCATTATATTACAAAATAATTGATAAAGTATTAAAAAATATCAATTCATGTTTACAGGATATTAATAATAAGAATATTAATGTATTAAATAAATAATAAAATGGTTATTTGTTAATTTAAATATTTGGAATTTACGTCTAACTCTACTAATAATAAAATTTTTTAAATTATTAATAATAAAAACAGTTTAACTTATTTAAAAAAGGTGGGATGCTTATTTGTTATTTAAATATATTTTTTAATAAATTTATTTATTTTTATAATTTTTTTTAAAATATGACATCCACTTTTATTGATATTTTTATTAACATTGGAATCTCGATATTTCCATCAACCTGGAATATTTAAAACCTTGAATTCTTGTTACACATCCCTCTCCCGGCTTCGCATTTTGAAAAAAAAAAAAAATATATAAAAAAGATCTCTATTGAACGACTAAATTAATACATCTAATATATTCTCTATTTTTCTAATACAACTCTTATAAACCACTAAGTTAATTTAACTAATCAAAATAAGGAGCAAATAGTTACAATTTTTACCTCTAAATTTAGTTAGATTTATTTTAAACTTTCAAATGTGAAAATATGAAGAATTGAACCCAGAATTTAAAACAAGTAAATTCCGTTCATGGCATGATGTTGAAAAATTTTGATAAAAATTGAAATTTAAGAAAAAATGAAAAATGAAGAAAAAGATTAGAAAAATGCCCTCCCAAAAATCTATCACTCTAATAAAAATAGCTTCCAAAAGAAATAAATAAAAAACAAAACAAAATAATAATGATAAGGACTAAGGAGAAGAAAAAAATAATAATAATAAGGAGAAGAAGACTCTAGTGTTTGTACGGTTTAGAAACATAAGTCCAAACGTGGAGCATCATCTAATTAGCAATTAGTGCCCACTTATTTTATTTATTATTTATTATTTCTTTCTTATGCATACGTGTAAACAAGTCACTTTATTATTACTATATTAAAATATTATTTTAGCCATCGTTAGTTTCATATTTGGTTAATTTTTTTTTTCCTTTTTTAATCTATGAGTAATCGGACTAACTTACGGTACCTCGATTAATTTTACGGGATAACCGTACGATCCTACTATATTTGTTTGTCAAGAAAATATATAAGATATTAATTCTTAGGTAGGTGGACATGGAATTTGAAAGCTTTGGTTCATTTTGGTGGTATATTTTCAAAATATTATTTTGGTTATCGTACTTTCAACTCTCCTTCATTTTAGTTGATGTACTCTCAAAATTTCATTTTGTTCTCTATACTCTTAAAARGGGATCATTTTGATTCCTTCATTTTACTTTTAATTTTATTTTTTTTTTATCATAATTTGAACAAGACACTACACAATAAATATATTTTTTTGAAGTGTAACCATGATTTTATATTAAAGGGTTTTCGTTATATCTAGGATTTGTATTAAAATTTTGTAAAATAAACACTAAAATAGTCCTTTTTTAAAAATACAGGAACCAAAGTGAACTTTTTAAAAATACAATGACTATAATAAACTAATGTTGAAAGGATAGGGACCAAAATATTTTGAAAGCATAGGGAACAAAATAAACTAAAACTAAAAATACAGGAATCAAAATTGTATTTTAACCTTATTATTATAATTTTTTAGATTATGAATTTGATATTTAATTTCTAAAGCTGATTTATTTAATCATGGTATTTGAAATGTTTAGAATACATTTCCAAACTTTAAACGTTGAGTTTGTCTAATCTTTTACTTAAAAACTTTTTTAGTAAATTCTATGAACTTTCAAATTCGACAAAATAGGCATAGTATAATTAAGAGTTTAGGAATTAATTTCGTAATTTAACATCTTTTTCTCTATTTAAATCTAATTTTTGTCGATAAATTTGTATTTATTTTATCTTTATAATTTTAATTGTTTTGCTTTGATTTGTATACTTTTCAATACTTTGTCATTAAACTTTGAACTTTGCATAAATATTGTTATTAATTCCTAAAGTTGAATTTAACATTTAATTTTACGGATATCTTAAGTTATCATTAATTTCCAAATTTAATATCAAACTAGATACACGTGTTTTGCAATACTAGTTTCATCTCACTTTAGGTTACATAATATTTTAATGGCTTTTTTTGTCAATTTAATAATTATAATTCAGATTCATGTCTTTCAAAATTTTCAATTTTATTCTAATAATTTAGTAATTGTAATTTGAATTTAGTTTCAATAGGATACCTACACTTCAATTTTCAATTTTATTATTAATAATTTGGCAAGTCTCAATATCATTAACAATTTTTCTAATTTTTGTCTCAAAAGAAAAAAAAAATCAGAGACATGACAATTTTTATTGAAAAGCGCATGGTTTCTCCTCAAAAAACGACCTCTCCCATCAGGGAGCGCATTAGATATTTACCTAAATCGATAGGTAGGTCCTTGAGCAGATCTCACGTTTGCCCAAAAACGAGCAAATGCTTGAGCTTAAGTGAGAAGGGTCTCCTCCCCCCCGCTGGTATTTTGCCTGTATGGTGTTTACTGGGGGACCCTCGATCCGGAAGGTATGCCACTATCGGCTACTATCGAGATATACATGTTTGCCTCCCTTGAAAGCTCCTGTACCAATTTTAAAACTAGGCGCAAAGAACTAATCAGACTGTCCTAATAGATAAATCATAAATACATAAATGAAAACACCTACCGTCAAAACTCTCAGAACCTAGTGAATATGAAAATTAAAAGGACATTAATTTTTTGTGGAGACAAGTCCTTTGGATATCTAAAGCTTACCTAACGCTCTAAACCCCTAAAATTGCTTCATTGAGCTTATAGCTACTAAAAGACATTTCATGCTTATCACCCAAAGCAAAACTCTCAAATTTGTGTTATTTATTTTGGATTAGGTTCAAATAATATTACAATAATTCATGATTTAGAAAATAATCATTGAGCCTCTATGGTCCACGGGGTCCGCCCTTTTTTTTAAAATATTATGGTATGTTTTTTTGAATCCATAACTTTCAAGATATTTATTCTATTCCTTCACATTTCGTGGTTTATTTTTATACATGTCCTAGTTAGATTATGTTTATTTAAAGAGAACAAAAATAAAGAAATGAGGAGGATTTCTCATTATAAATAATAACTGGCTAAGCTCGTAAATTGCATTTCAATAAATTTGTAAAGTTATTTATATTAATCTATTTTAACAAAAGTTGAATCAAGTTAAGCAAATAAATTTATATTACCTTTGATCCAGTTTCCATGAATGATACAATTTCATTTTTAAAAAAGTAAAAATAGATTGAATTATAAATTTAGTTTATGAACTTACTACTTAGTTCATAGGGTGTTTGGTTCACTGTTTTGCCATGATTTATCAAATTTGTATTTTGTATTTTGTTAAACTGGTTTTGTTAAATTGTGTTGGGTTGGTTGACATTTAATTTTCTTTTAAAAAAATATAATTTATAAACTAATTAATTAATTAAAATGATTAAAATTACATTTAAATTATTTTGAAAAAGTCAATTTTCTTACGAAATTAGGAAATACTATTTTAAGGATATATAAAATATTTTTAATATATTTGTACATCCATTTTTTTTTTCAAATGATTAATTTTTAAAATAAATATTCATTTATCTATGAAAATACTTTTAAAATATTTATCGAAGTTTAAACAAGAGTATACAAATTAATTCGACATATGTTATCAACCATTTATTTAATTTTTCAATATTTACTATCTTAAGTAAATTTGATTACTTAATTATTCTAAAAAAAATTACTACTTAATTATCATCAACATTACTATTAAATTTCACTTATTTTTATTTGACAACTACGTTGTATTACAAAGTGAAACCTTTTAAATAATAATTGTTTAAAAAATTATTAAAGAATATATAAAATTAAAATAAATAATTATACAAAATTATAATGTCTTTCATTAATTATGCAAATGACTTTTACATGTCCACAAAATTCATGAGAATACTTACATTTTATAGACCTTCTTCAAGGTACTTTTCAACGTATATTTTGTATGATTCACCATCAACAACGAGCAACAAAATGAAAAAAAAAACTAGAAATAGATAACAAGAACAAAAAAATTAAATTCTTCTCGGATCATTTGGAAAAAAAACTAGATAAAAAAGTGTCAATGTATGAATTAATTATTTATTACATGTACTTTCAATTAAATTGATTTACTTATTTATAATTATAATTATAATTAATTAATTTCTTCATTTATTTAATATATTTAATTAAAAAAATAAATGTATTTTAGGGGGAGAGAATAAAGAAAAAATATACACTGCAGCAACTTAGGGAGTAAGGATAAAATACTGTAGCAACTTGAGGAGCAACTTGAGGAGTGGAATAGTGTTTACTATTGCAACCTCGGGAGTGGAATAGTATTTCCGCTAACAAACCTGGGGTGGAATAGTATTTACTGTAACAAATTTGGGTTTATAAAATTGCGAAACAAACGAGCACTTATCTTAACAAACCCTATCTGTGGTTTTGAAAACGAGGAACCAAACACCACTAGGAAGTTTCAATTATATTTCTTAGATACAAATTATGGTCTAAATAGTCTTTGCAGTTACTTATTATTGCTAATTAAATGATAACACAATGTATTTTGTTTATGCAAAGAGTTGCACAATACTATTCACGAACCTAGCTCGAACCCGGTCTCCGATCCGACCTAAACCTTGGAGTGAACCTGCGCAAGAGGGCAAACTCTCTGACGATCAAGTTAGTATAGGTCGGACTCAATATTAAGTTCGAGGTGAGATTCGATACCAGAGTGTGAAATGAGGCCCTCTATTTATAGGTAGTGGATTTGACAGGACTTACAACCGGTCGTTATCCTTGTTTTTTGTCATGTCGGACCTGTAGGGTTTGAGCAGATCGAACCCGTTCAGGTCGAACCCCGACCTTTTACACTTAGCCCTGTATATGGACAAATTTGGTCTCCTCGACAAGTTTGAGGTGGACCTGGAATATTCTTTTATTTCTAAGCACCATTGAGCGTCCATCCGCGTCTCCCCAACATTTCTTTCCCCAAACATATTTGTTACACAAAAGTAATCTAGTTTGATACAATATGATAGACAAATAATATAAAAAGTGGATTGAATCTCCAAGTTAAATATAAATGGAAGCTAAAAGAGATTTCATTCTTCCCATTTTTTTCTTCACTAAAAACACAATATTTAATGAGTGCGAAAATGAAGGACAAAACAAATGCTCCATCTCAATTCGACCTGTATTTTCAGATGGACGATTTAATTCAGGAACTTGAATAAGTAAATTTAAAATTAAATGTCTATTTTTTATTATATCATGATTTAATTTTTACAGGTTTATTAAACATTTGGTTCATCTCTATCGATCTACATATATAAAAAACCTCGACTGAATTTTAACAATATTTTAACAACATGGATTAAACCATTATAAATTTTAAACTATAAAGACTAAATTATTACTTATTAAAATTTAAAGACAAAATTATTATTTATGTACAAAAGTCAAATCTTTACCGATTAAAATTCATGAATTAAATTGTAGTTTTTTTAATCATTTACTCCCTTCAACTTTTTAAATTAAATGATTATGTACAAAAGTTAAATCATTTATATTTTTAATTTCATTGCAAAATTACAAAGAAAAAACATGGCCCACAAAGAGTATAAATCCATCTTATCAAGTGAAAGAATAATTAAATAGAGTTTAACAATGTGTATGTGGAAGAATAATGAGAGGAAAAGCAAACAAGAAAGAAAGCCAATAAGAACTTAAAAACTTTATAATTAACAAAAAAAAAAAAAGACACAAAATTTATAAATCATATCTTTAGTGGTTGAGTCTTTGGATACTTGTTTGTGGTTGACAGCCCCATTGATGAAGACTAATATGGCCTATGAAAGCTACAATTAGAAGATTTATAATGGGTTTTCCCTTTTATTATATTGGGGAAATTACAAAATTGCCATATTTTATTTATATAAATTCATTTTATTTTTTTCCATTTTGAGAAAAAATGGAAAACAATCCACAACATCTTGCATACAATATTTTAAAAGAAATCATAAAATATTCTTTTAAGTAGTTAAAAAAATTGATTGATTGTTCATTGGGTGAAATTTCTTTTTTAAAGTATGGTAGGTTTTGTAATTATTTAAATATCAATGAATATGATAAATCAGTTGAATATGAACATAATTCAATTAGTTAAGACATAGCATACCTTTCTAAAAGTCAGACCTTGTTATCTTAGAGTAGATAGTGGAAGAATTAATATCAACCGTCAACAATATTAATTGCCGATCAACATAATAAATCAATAATGTATAAATTTACTCCTCAAATTGTTACACGGGGAAATAGAAGTTGATTTTTATCAAGGAAAAAATTAGTTTTTTTTATTATTATTGAATTTAACACGTGGGAGTGGGGATTCAAACATTCGACATTTTGGCCGAAGATAAATGTCTTAACCAGTTAAACTATTCATAGGTTAGCTAATTATTTATTAATTGATAGAGGTCCAGAAAAAGCCAATGAAGCTTAGTCCACAAAGGGCCCTAATAAAGTTGGGTGAGAAAGGCTAATTTGTTTGTCTCGAACCCTTATAAAAAATAAAAATAAAAATAAAAAAGAATCATAACCAAAAGGCTAAAATATTGTAATAATTTAGGTAGTAGAATGAGATTAGGTTTACTCTTTGTGATTCATTCTATTTGTTCACGTTTTCCACTGTGATACTCACAACTCTGTTGACTTTCTAGTTTAATTTAAAGAAAAAAAAAGTTCAATTATTGGGTCTCCTTATTTTTCTTGAGAATATATTTTTGTGAAAATTAAGAAAATCTATAATGGGTCATACTTTTCCATAGATTTTAACAAAAGTATTTGTTTTTATGTTAGTTTAGATCTATGATCAATAACCAATTTTAGTTAATATATTAATCAATCAAAAGTATATAACTTTTTTCATAAGTTGCAAATTCAAATCTCTACCCAATTTATGTTAATTGATTTTAATCAAATTTCTATTCAACTATATCTTACAATTTTATGCCGAGATTTTTGTTTAAAAAAAAAAGTTCAAGTCTGAGCTCATAAGTCAAACTAAACATAACTTAACAAATCAAAACGTCGATAATATTCTTTGAGTCACCATTTTTTAGTACAATATAAGAGGGTGGAGGATCGAACTCACGACCTCTTAGTTGAAGATATATACCAATTACCACTGAGTTATTGTTGGTAGTATTATAGAAAAAATAAAAGTTTGGTTTGACAATGTGGCAAAAATAAAATAAAAAATTTTAAAAATAAGCAAATTATGAAAAAAAAAAAAAACAAAAACAAACAAACAAACATTCCCCCCAATGATAGTAGGTAGTGATTTCTCCACAAACACAATGGCCACTGGCATTTTCCATCTCACTCCCTCCATGGACCCTTCTCCATGTTAAGCAACAACCTTAAAACCACAATCAAAGAAGAACCAACCAAAAAAATCCAAACCATTCTAAACTACTAAAGAAATTAGTAGTAAAAACACAAAATTAGCAGACAGCAGCTAATTTGTCTTCCTAATATTTGAATTCAATCCATATACATTTGCATATACACCATTTCATTTCTTTCTGCCAAATAAAAGGGTCAAAAAAACGCTCAAACAACCTCGAAAACAAAAACATAATTAATACATACCAACAATAAAAGAATTGAACTGCACAGCGATCTCGAAAACGAGATGCAATGGCAGAGAAACTAAAGAGTAGTTCGTTCGACAAACAAAAGAGAAAAAAAAAAAAAAATCACTCATCAGGCAGCATACCACAATCAATAAAATAATCAAAGGTCCTTTCCCTTGGAGGAAAAAACGAAACTACCAAATTCTAGACAAAAATGCAAACCAGCCATGATGCCATGCACCCTCAGAACGCCGATTCTTGAATATGGATATCAGAGTTCGAACGAGCAACTGCAGGTCACCGCAAGAAGCAGTAACGTCGCTTGTCCTTGATTCTCTAAAATAGATCAACCTTCTTCTTATGCATGTCTTGCTTCCATTTAGGCAGTTTATTGAATTCTTCTTTTGTCATGCCAAATATCGTCTCGAACTCTTCCACGGAAAGATAGGCCTGAGAAATCAGGGAGATCGAACCGTTAAAACCATCATAAATCAAGAAAAGTTTAAACAGAAATCTCCATCAAGACAACCTCTCTCCGTTTGAAGTCGATTCCAGTCACGGGATTGTCAGACTTAGCTTTTAACTGATCATAACTGAATATAGCATGAACAGCTTCAGGCTCATCATCCCCCTCATGCTTGGGGGTTGAATCTCCTCCTTCGTTTTCAAGTGAAGGGGAAAGATTCCCTGTCTCCTTGTCTTCATCTTCTTTAGTACCCTCCTGGAAACTATCATCATCTCCTTTGCCTGCCAATACTCGATTATCGAAAATGTTGGAAGTAAAAATATAAGGATGGAATCCACTTAAAAGGATCATCTTTGTGAGGTTTATGGTTACCAAAGGATTATAGGATATAATTTTCTTCATCTCTATTGTTACAGAAAAAACTGGTTTGGGGCAAAACTTCCCCCAAAAAAAAAAAGTCCACAATTTGCAGCTATGCAAAAAAAGAAGGAAAAAGTCCAAATAAAGTGTGTTTCACTGCAGCAAATGAGAGAAAAAGGTGGTATGCCCCTACAGAGTATTCAGTATAAAATACAGATATAAAGAACAGTAAAGCTCGATAGAAGATTAGAAACTTTTCAGAAGAACCATCCACCGTGTACTGTGTTAACTACAGACAGAACAGAATTCAGTCCAACTCAGCTTCTTGTGTATAAACTTTGATGCAAAAAATTTTTAAATGTGCAATTAAAACACAGATATCAAGAAGTCCAACAGGGCTCTCTTACCTGTAGAATGATCTCCTGCATGTGGACTGCGACTGTGTGCAGGAGGAGAATCGGGCTTCTTTTCTGCTGTGAGAACGGAAGAAAGTGCAGCTACAGCAGCTGCCCTTTGTGACCCTCCTCCATGACTTCGGGCAGATGGCCTTGTAGAAGTAGGTTTCGTGGTCGAGGATGAATTAAATGCAGTGTTCAAAGCAGCTAGAGCTTCACTTCTTTGCCTAGGTCCTTGGCTTGATCCATTAGTTTTATCCTGGAATACCAATATGTTTATACATTGATCAATGCAGACAAAAGAATTAGAATAACCATAATTAGTCAAAACAAAGCAAAATCACAAAGAAATAACAAAAATTACAAGAGGAAAAGAATTGCTATAATTTTATTTTTCCCAATATCCATAGAAGATGGCCTAATGCAGTATAGTTCCAATAAATGCTCCTCTATTTTCCTACTAGTACTTCATTTGCCAGCTTAACATAAACAATTACATCAACTATTGCATGATGCATGACCAATTATAAAACCCTCACAGTTAAACTCAGGCATCTGCCAACTGCGATAGGTTAGATAGGAGAACTCCATGATTCTAATGAATTTTTCCTACTTTAAGTTGCCCAATAATAAGCAATTTACTGCAACTACCATTAGGGGGTATCCCACTCTTAATAGTCTTTGAGAAATAGAATGTGACAAATGATCTTTGTTAATGTATTTTTAGCATGCAAATTGCCACCATGCCATCCATGTTAATAGGAAACCTTTCAGGAAAATCTTCACATCTACCCAAAAGGATGTACCATATATGCTGATTTAACTGATAATGGACTAAGAACAGAAGATAAGCCAGCTACAGCAGAAGCCCTTTTGAGTTGGCCCCACTTGATTCCATTGGACTTATCCCGACTCGTAAATGGCACAACAATATTTAAGTCAGACAGAAATGAATGGACATATAATTCATCTCATGGTGAAATGGATATCATAAGCAGTATTCTACTGCACTTGCTCACACCACAAAGGCATACATTACAAAAGCACATGTCTATACAGACTGGCATCAAAATTTGAGGCAGAAACAAGAAGAAAAACTAAGTGAATAGAAGGTAATAACATAATAATACTGATACTAACATGAAAAAAGTTGCAAAGAAAAAAAGACCTAATGATTCGTGTAAATATCAAGACAAGTACATAATAGCAGTAGGCTCATTTTTATGTACAATTCTCTAATAAAATTTCTTCAGATACATTTTTCAAATCAAGTTCTTTAAATCAATTAGTGGCTAGTGAATCGTTCTGGCCTCCACTGCCTATTTGTGGGAGCTTATCGTGAATTTGATAAGGTATTTGGCTGGCTTGGTAAGAATGCACATGCTTGTTAATAAAAAAAAAAATACAGGTACGTGTGTTTTAGAATCCACTCAAACAAATGCCTCACAAGGATTAAGCCTTTAAGCTATGTTCAGGCATTGTTTACCTGACATACTAAACTATGTTTGACATTTTCTGTTATGATTGTTGATTAGTTTACTCAATAAGAATGGATGCACCATGCGTTATGATTACTCAAAACTTAGCTCTTGTTGCAGTTTCAAGATTTGATATATGGTACACTCAACCTTTTAGAAACATTGACATGTTTTATTTTCTAATGAGCATTTTGTAGTTTTATTTTGAAAAATGTTCTCTAAATAGGAACCAAGAGTTGCATTTACTGTTGATTTGGATTATTTGTGTTCTCACCTAATTTAGAAGAACTATTTTCCACACGGTTGGCCTTTCTACAAGAAAACAATGTATGTTATCACTCATTTTAAATAAGATAAGTTGATTTTGCTTCCTCGTCTAACTGTTGTATGTGAAAATAGCTAATGGTTTTCTGTGCTCTTGCATGCATCTTCAAATAGACAAACAAAATAAATACAAAAAAGTCTGCTTGAGAGTTGGAAATACATTATAAAAATCAGAAGCACGGCAAAAACCTTAAAGAAATAAGAACTTAATTGCATTCTAAATTAAAATTTCTCATAGGTTAGAGGATTTACCTCCGCAGCATGGCCAGTTCCAAACAACAGAGAAACCTTCTTCTGGAATGAGTTACCCAGAGCCTACATTTGGTCAAGATATTTCAAAGTTTTAAACTAAGGTTCTCAAACAAAGAAAAATTAAAAAAAATGAATATATATAGAGAGAAATTATCAATSTAAAGCATGGAAGTTGAATCAAGTTAGAGAATAAAGAACATAAAACAAAAGTCAAATTTGAAATTCCTTGACACATTACCATACCATCTTGACTTAATGCTTCCTAAACAATACGAACTTTACTAAATTTTCTTGAAACTTCCAGTCAAAGTATCTAGCATTAACATGCACATTTAAGATTATAACATAATAATACTAATAATATCAATTAAGATTATTTGACCCACATAAATTTTATGCTATAAACTCTCTATGTGCAATCCCAGTCATCTTCTCTTCATTAACTTGAGTAAATTGTACCACAAGTGACAAATGAAATTGAAATATACAACTTATATCTCCAATCCTGGAGAATTAGCATCCCGGCGCAACTGAAGATCTTGTCTTCTAATTATTGACCAACTATAAACTATATTTACTTGGTATAGAAGATTTTGGCATGATTTTAATGATAATTATAGAGAGTATAGGTTTTTTTACTTTTCCATACCCTGTAGTTTTTTTTCATCATCTCTTTTCATATATAAATTTATTTTATAAGAAGAGAAATATAAATAGAAAAGAAGAAAGAGCACAGAAAAGGAACAAGCCATTTTGGACAGCCACATAAACTACAAACAACATGCCAAGCAATCTTTTAAAATAGAAAATAACGGAACATCTCAATACCAATTAGACAAAGGCATACATAATGAAGATAGTAAGTGAGCTTTCTGCCCGACATTTTCAGCTATGCCAAGAAATCACTACTTTGACACGGTCGGTTCCAAACATAAAACTTATCCTTTTTCCTTTTTCTTATCTTCGATAATAAACATTCTCATCAAAAGGGGTAAATGGGAAAAACAATAAAGTCTACAAAAGCCCCAGGAAGTTAAAGAAGCACTGTAATGATATTTCTTTGGCATACACTTGAAATTTTGTTATTTCTCTCTTCCCAAATACTTCAATAGACACAACTGTGACTTTTTATCCTTACATCCTAGAATAAACCGATCAAGAAAGCATTTAACCTTTTGCATGGTACCACAGCTAGTTTAAAATACCTACTTATGCAATCCTTTATATACAGATCCATTAAACCTTCTTGCCAGCCTCCATTGCTGACCTTCTCCATAAACCCTAAGCACCTCGCTTATTTGGTGCACGAACTCTTTTGGAGAACCTTCTTTTTTTTACCCCACAGAATTTCATTTTCTGTTGGAGAAAGTATATTATATTCCTAATGTGCAATTACTATTTATCTACCGTCATAGTTGGACTCCTTGAGCCTAAAACAATACCCCTTTTGGTTTAGTACAACCCATAGTTCGAAAGAGCAAATTTATTCTTACTCGTAGATCGATTAATCCGCTATTCTGTATTCCTTAGATCTTCTTCATCTCGGGTGATGCATAAAGGATCTAAGGAGAATATTGAACAAATAAATGGAATTAAGTTGGAAACTAAAGCTCAGTTGCTAAGGGTCAATGCTGCAAAGGCTGCTCTTTCAATCATCTGGTATGAAAGAAACTAAAAAATCCTTGAAGAGCAAATGCTTGATTGGTTCAAAAAGATGGGATGTTGCTAAAGAGAATTCTTTCTAGTTATTCCTATAATGTAATTAAATCAAGTTCCCTGCTTTCTTGTAACCATTTTAGCAAATTTTTTGGTTGATAGTTGGTAGGTAAGTAGCCGACCTGACACTTGTCTAAGATGGGGGCTATTTTGTAATCTTTGTTATTTTAGATTGGGGGGGAATTTCTCTTACTGTTGCAGGAGTTTGATCTTAGAACACTTGAATTTTTCCTCTACATGAAAAGTGCGTTTCGTGTTACAAAGAAGATTACAAATTATCTCAAGTGGTAACAAGGACATACAGTTGGAATGAATGAAACTTTTTCTCCCTCGTTTACAAAAATTTATTCCCTCTTGATTCCTAAAACTGCCAAGTGCATCCAAAATTGTATTTGCAGATGATTGGGTGCTTGACTCTAGTGCTACCTATAATATATATATATATATATATTTTTTTTTATATTGGACTAGTCCCTGCTTTGATAAGTAAAGGGAAAAAAGTTATTGATGGAAACTAATCCACAATTTCTAGTTGATGATGAATTCCGCTACAAACTATCACGTTACATCTGATTTGTCTAGGTACACTCCCCACTTTTATTGCTTTCCCTAGTTTACTAGAGCTTTTATGATCGATATAACTTCTATATAAAGTAGTAATGTTTGACCTTGATATACATGTAATTATAAGAAATTACAACTCAAACATGCCCTTAATCATTTCAATTAAAGTGTTTCCTTTCTAAGATATGCTTATTAACATTTCAATTTTACTTGACAAAATCAAGCCACAGATCTTTTTTTTAATGACAAATATAGATAAAGAAAATAAAGTTGAGAAAAACATAACCTAAGTTTTCAATCAAAGAAATTTTTTTCGAAACATAAGATTAAATAAAAAGAAGTAATATGATAAACAGAAAGGAAAATGCCACAGTTTAGCACATACAATAGCTTTAGTATTATCCCATGAAAAGTATGTCGTGAAGAAGCCTGGTTCAGTCCCCTCGTTGACTTTGTAAAGTGGTACTTTTGGAGACAAACCCTCCAGGGATGCAGCCATTTCTATGTAACTCTGCAGAAAATCAGTTTGTCAAATAACAATAATAAAAGGATATTTTGAGATATCCTAATAAGAGTACCTGCCCAATTTCAGAGGCATTTTGCTTTTCTTTGGTGTCAACTAATTGACCAATCCATACGAACACTTCAGCATGTGTATCAAGAATCAAGATATCCTCTGTCAAGAGATCGTCTTGAGAAAAGTTGTAAACCTCATCTACCTAAAAAATGTAAGGAACGACAATAATTATACAGGCTTAATGAAGCATCAAAAATCATATACAAAGAAGGTCTAAAGCTCACCTGAAATCTTCCTGAAATATCCAAGGCAAGGGGGACGACCACGATGAACAGTCAGAAAATTAGAATCAATATAATGACTAATTAGATAAAGAAGAGAACATATTGTCATTACACGAGAGAAAAATTATTGATTCACAATAAATGTACAGAGAACTGCGACCTTTATTCGATGAAATTGTGTATAGGTGGGGGTCTCTGACAGTATCTGGAGCTGCTTTTTTGCTTGAATAGTTTTGTTTTCCCCCAAGAGCAGCCCAGAAAACTGAACTTTCTGTTCCTTCTTTAGCATGTTTCAAAATACCTCCCGGCTATATCATAAATATGAAGGATATACTGCTGTTAGTAAATAGCCAAGCGTATAGAACTCATGGCTACAAGACTGCCTTTAAAGCATAGCTATAAGAAAGTTACCAGATGTGCAATTCATAGATATTCCCGTTATATTCTAAATTTATATTTAAAAAGAGAGGTGATTCCCATCATTCCATGTTAATCCTGTATCTTTAACATTTAAATCTATTCCTTAACAAAAAGCCTAACAAAACTAATGAAACGTTACTCTCTCTGCTCCTCCCGTAACATGGAGATAGAGTTGCTATATGTTCAACAAAAATCTGATTAATTTTGTACTAAACCCCAATTTTATGGTGTGCCAATGTAAATAAAATGTAAAAGGCAACGGTGAGGTGCAAACCCTTAAAAACTCGGCAACCTTTGCAGCTAATTGCTGAAGCTCAAAAGCACATTGATTTCCATGCCATGTAAACATAGTAGTTCCAGTTTGCAGAACAAATGAATGGCTAGAGTCCAATGATGTTGCCACCTGATCAAGAACAAAGCTTATGAAATTGTTCCTGAAGTAACAGGAAGAACGAATTGTAACTGTAGAAGTAGAATCATTTCGTGCCAATTAAGAATTGCATCCATTTCCAAAGGAAAAATTGGTTAACAAATCTCCACAATAGCTATATTCGTTTGAGTCTACATTTCCAGACAAAGCAGTACGGACAAAAGATTAGGGTCGATCATCAAGATCTTAGAGCTGATTTATTCAAACTAAAAGTCAGAACACTCAGAAAAATGTTAGACTGAGAGATACTGGAACTTATCAATCTCAAATAAGTGCCTGATCACATATGCTGAGCCTACCCTTATGGAAGCCGAAGCCTATATATATACTTTTTTTAGTTAAAAAATTCAGGGTGAAGATCGGACCATCGACCATCGACCTTTTAATAGGTGCTTTATCTACTGAGTTATGCTCGAATTGATAATATTAAACCTCCAGAAAGTTCAGTGTGACAAAAATTTCTAAGCCCAAAGAAATTGTGAGCAGGATTAAATCATGGTTTAGCATTCTTCTAAAAGCCCTACTATAGGGTATCTTCTCCTGCATATCATTCCACGCATAAAACTGACAGGAAAAATAAGTTTTTTGATCATTTCTTAGGACCATTAAATAACTTACTGTGGATAGAGTTCTCCAGAACCAAACAAATATTTATTCTGCCTGGTTCAACAAAAGAATCCTATCGATAAGGAGACAATGCTGCAACCTTTTTTTTTTCAGAAACAATTCCCATCACTGAAAGTTACTCTTAGGTATTTCCTGTTTTTCCTTCTCCCCACTGTGGTTGAATAGTATACATAAAAAGAAAGCATGCCTCAATTCATCTTATGTAACAGTAAGATAAGGTTAAATCCCTTGCTGTTGCAAAGGTCTCCAACCCACTTTTGCCTAATAATTTCGTCTGTGGTCTTCTTTCTATCGAAAGAGGGTCAGTATATTGGTTTGGATTATTTTGCAGGGAAATGTTAATACTTCAGACATCCTTCAGGAGAAGCTTCCCAATTGGTCTCTCCAACCTTCTTTATGTGTTATGTGTTTCTCTATCAGTGAACGTCAAGCTCATATATTTTTTCACTACTATTTTGCACTTAAGTATTGGTGGAAGCTTTTCTCCTTTTATGTTCAATGGGTTTTCTCAAAAGGCTCTAAGGATAACATTTTGCATCTCCTGTATGGTTCTCATCTTCTTCAAATACCTGGTTGATTTGGGTTAATGCGATCAAAGCTATTTTGTCAAAATTATGGTTTGAAATTGATTTGGGTTAATGCAACAAAGCTATTTTGTCAAAACTATGGCTTGAAAGGAATCAACGACTCTTCCAAAACAAAAGCAAGGATTGGGTGGAATGTTTTGAACTTGCCAAGTTCAAAGCTTCTCTTCAGTGTTCAATTTCACAAACTTTCAAGAACTACTCAGCTAGATTAATTTGCGACTCTAGGAATTCATTTTCATGTTTTTAATTTTTATATCCTATAGGTCCATATTGTTGTTTTGTTTCTTCTTGTTTTTGTTTTGCTCTTGTTTTTTACTCCATTTTGGAGTTTGTATCCTTGAACTCTTTGTTTATTTTCATTCATCAATGAAAATTTTTGTATCTTGTTCTGAAAAAAGTAAGATAAGGCAATTCTTCAAAAATAATATCTATAAACCTTAAGACTGCCACAAATAAATAGAAATGAAAGAAGTTCATTCTGCACATACAGCATCAACTTGTACTGCATTATTGTTATGGACAGCAGTTCCAGAAATCTTGATGAGAGCGACACCATCAGCACTATAGGTTTCATCTACCAAATCTTTGTCTGCTATAAATGTCTTGTAACCAGCACTCAGACCACCCTAAAGAAATTATTCAGTTAAAACGAAGAATCACATCCATCCAGTTTTCATGCTAGAAATTATAACCCATAAAGCAGGATTTTGGCAATAAATATTTAAACAAGCTACAATATCTACCTTGAGGACCACGATAGGATGGAAAAGAGCAAGAAACTGTGGTGCTTCTTTACCCTGAAAAATGCGACCCTACAGACGCACCAATATAATGTGTGAATGATGATGACATACTCCTGATCTAATAAAGTGATACAATACAATACCTGAACTGGTTTCCCCTTAAGCGAGTTTGACATTGAACTTGCCAACCGAGCAGCTGTGTTTTGGTCCTCCTGACATTGGACAATGTATGAGTTAATACTGAGTATAGTTAAACAATTTTTTTATTTTATTTTTTTTGACAAGGAAAAAAAAGTATAGCTGGACAATTAACTTATATGTCATAATATCCATGCAGAAATATTGGCAGTCATCAACAAATACATTTACATAAACTTTAAACTAATTAGACAAATAAAAAATAATGTGAGGACAAAATTTCAAGCAAGAAAGAAGCTGTTTCCTTGCGCATAGGCATGAAATATAGATAATAGTCAAGTCCTCCCCTACTTGAGGTAGTTTTATGGAAAATAAGGGGTGGGGGTATGGTACAACTGAGCCACGGTTTCATGGAAACTATGCATCAAACATTATGTGATTTCAAATGGATTTACTGGGGAGGCCCGATAACACTGTTGCAAATATATAAATTTATATATTTGCAACAGTGTTATCGGGCCTCCCCAATAAATCGATTTGAAATCACATGCCCCGGATATAAAAAAATTTTGTTCATTGAACTTCAAACCTGGAGATTTGAACCCAAGACTTTGGAGAACTCTCCCAAAAAAAGAACATCCCAGTCCTTTAATTAATAAATAGTAAAATATTTAATTAATAAATTAAAACAAGATATTGATATACTAACAAGTATAACTCAAAGAGAAAGTTTAAGACTATTATACCTAAATTTTCAAGAATTACATGATCCTAATTCCCTATCAACTCAATACAGTGAATGGTCATTGGTGGTTTGCTTAAAATAGTATCGTTATTAGTTAAATAATCATATTTAACTAATGCGCATGAAACATTATGTACACAACTTTTAAACTTTAAAGATGCATGTACACAACTTTTAAACTTTAAAGAATCAATGATCATCTCTAAAATGGTCATCAAATAAGTTTTTATTGATTATAATTTCTTTTAATTCTTAGATTCTATATAAATTCATGTTTTTACTGTTAAGATCTGAAATTTTTAACTCTATTCAACAATAAATATTAATTTCAATTATAAAAGAAAAGAAGTGACATAAATTTATAAGCATTTTTTTTCACAAACAAATACTAAAATAGCAATTTTTTTTTTATAACTGGGGGTTGGAGCTTTGCTCCCCAATATCCAAAGACACCCACGCCCGCCTTCCAAGGCCCAGACCCGGGAGACATCAATGGTTTTTGGTATTAAGCTCACCGAAAGATTCGAATCTAAGATTTTTAAGCCTGGATGACTAAGAGACCCCAAGCCCTTGTCAATCGGGTTGTCCCTTAGGGGCTACTAAACTAGTAATATAACATTTCGATACACAAACTAGAAATATGCTTCCACTCAAACAGTGACCATTAAAGAAAATTTCTAGAATAACACCAGTCAACAAATAGATAAATGTATAGACAAATTATAAAATTCTCTCCTATACAATTTAGTCCTCAAACTTTTAGTTTGATTAATTATACCCTTAGATATTAAAGTTACAAAGTGGCATGAGAAAGTGGAAGTAGCTAAATGTCAAGCATATTCTAAATATTTGTTAACTTCTTTGTTCCGTAATCATTATTTACAAAATGTTTTCCTAAATTGGGGCTTTTTTACGTGTTAATGTGATAGGGGGAATTAGTTAGACTCCATTAATGGGGTTTGGTTACTCTTTTATCATAACTTCCCAATGATCAATGAAAAGTTAACGATGAAAAGTTTGGTTTCCCTTCTAAAATAATGGTGGATTGGTGGGTGGAATTCAAGTTTGATCCAGAAAAGTCCTATGATCCAGTCAATTGGGACGTTCTTGATGCTCTATTCTTTTGAGAAAATATTTTGGAGCCAGGTGGAGCCGTTTAATGTCTGGCTGCCTTTTTTCAATTTTTCAATTTTTCAATTATTTTCAATGGAAAGTCAACGGGCAAGGTTGTTGTCACCAGAGGTTTAAGGTAAAGTGATCCCTCATCCTGCCCCTCTTTATTTCTGGTTGCTTTTTCATTGTTGACTAGAGCCATGCAAAAGAATTGAGGGGTAGTTTTCAGCATGGTGAAACCAGTATTTTAATCAATCATCTTTCATTGCAGATGATATGATCCTTTTCTCAACCCCATATGTTAGCAAGGTTAGTAGCTTGTTTAAAGTGATTAGAATCTTTGGACAAGCTTCAGGTTGAAATCCACCGCCACAGATCCCTTGTGGTTGGCATAAATATTCGAAAGAAGAGGTCTTGTTTATGGTCGACAGGTTTTCATGTGCTGTTGATGATTAGACCCTTACTTATCTCAGCCTTCCTTTCGGGTGGTAATCCTAGAAGCACAGAATTATAGAGACCTATTCTTGAAAAGATTCTTACAAAGCTCCAAAAGTGGAAGAAGCTTCTCATGTCCAAAAAAGGGAGACTTACTCCCACTTAAGCTGTTCTGTCGACATAACAAACTATTACCTATTATCTTATTGCCCGTCTCTAAAAGTGGCTCTGAAAGTTTCCCTTAAAAGAGTAACAACTTGGTGGCACAAAATTATGACTAGACGGTTGGACTCATTGATAGCAGATCCCCTTCAGCCTAACTTTGCCCCATTTATTCACATTGACTAGCTCAACAAACTTCTCCAACAATGAAGATGGTGCTAGACAGTTATCCAACTTTTTATATTTCGTGTCTTCTTTTTATATCCATGGATTCAGGTCAGCTTACGCGTGCCCCTTGAAATCTCATGAGGCTTGTCTGGCTCTACTATAATTGGCCAGGAAACTCATAGGATTTTAAATCCTAGGTTGGTATCCATAATGGTTTCAACCCAGTTTCTCTAAGCACTTATTCACAAGCTTCAATGACCAAGAAGCCAACCCATGTTGCTTGACATTTATCATTGATGGTTCCCTTGAATAATGAGTAATAAAAAGAAAAAAAATACACATGAATAAGGGTGAGTTAGAGGTAGCATTAGTCTACGAACTTTTTAAAAGTATTTTTTCCTAAAATAATTTTAATAAAAAGTGCTTTTAATTAATATACTTACATGTTAAGTGCTCCTACCCACAAATTTGTTTGGTTAAACTACATTCAACATCTTTATCTTTTTCTCAGTGTTTCTCAATCAATCACCTTTGAAAATCATCCCTCTAAAAATTTATTTAAAAAGTATTTTAAACCGATCTATTTTTTAAAAATGTGAAACACTGCAGATTTAAAATATATATATATATATAAATTAATTAAAAATTAAATATAAATAAAAGAAATAAAGCCAGTCATCTAAAATCACTTAGGAAAGCTATGTAAAACACAGTCTAAATCAAATCCTATAAGATCCTTTATTAACGTATTCTGATATCTATAAGAACATAACAATACTTCCCCTTCGTTCTAATGCTAATGATACTGTACTACTAGTTCAGCCGTGTAAGGTATCTCTAAAAAAGCTAATGACATTGGACTAGTTAATAGTCGTATAAGGTATCTTCATAAATATCTTATTATTTCAAACACACAACAAATTATGCACAACTCAAATTATGGATTCTATTTTACACCCAAAGCAACATAACATATTTTAACTTACCTCGACGCTATCCTTTCCATACCAAGTATACAAAAGGTAATCTTCTTTTCTCTCTCCAGAGTGGTAAGTGTAAAGAATAAGATAACAGTCTCCACTATAAAATTTACCGACATCCTCTGAGGGCAGTGGAGTCTTGGTGTCTTCATTGACGTACCATACCTTCAAAATGAACAATGTCCAATTTTTCAGCACAAAACAGATAAGTAACTACCAAGTTCATACAGTTATTTTCAGAATTAACATGAAAAAGTACTTTTTAACTATACCTCCAACTTTCCACCTCCCTCCAGCAATGGAGGTACTTCCTCATTTACATGTGTACTTTTTGACATCCCCTTAATACCAACACCTTGTTGCTTCAATAAAGCTGGCAGATATTTGAACACCAACATGAATAAGTTGAGCAGGAAGCACTTTAAGTCTACTTTAAAGTCGCAAATGACACATACCTGCTACCTTTCCTCTTCCTTCCTCAGCTACGGAAGCGGCAGTTCCTGCTGGCCAGGAACCAAAGTTGGATTTGAAAGAATGTGTCTCATAACCTTGAATAAGCCGTGTTATTTGTGTCGATCTTGGCCTATTTTCTTTGACAAGGAATTCCTAGAAAAGTACAGGTGGTGAAGAATAGACACATTTAGATACAAGTTTAGTGGAATGTATTATCTAGGATGCTAAATTCCTAATCTATTACCTCAGCAGCTTGAACGGCCATTTTTCTTTCCTCCACCTGGGTTATTCGTCCAACCCAAACAAATACCTCAGAACCACAGTCCAATAGATAGCATTTGTTGTTTTCTAACAATGATTTAGATAGTTCATCTTCAATGATCGCCAATTCACCATCAGCTATGCTGCATGCATCCAAAAAAGAATTTTGTTTCTTAATAATAATAAAATAAAATAAAAGGATAGTGTTTTTTTATTTTTAAACAAGAAACAAGCTTTTTTAGTGATGTATGAAATGAAGAAAATGCTCAAGGATACAAGCTCCCTCAAAACAGCCAAATGAAGTACATAAGTCCAAATAAAACATTGAAGAACAAAGCAATTAGAGGCTTGATACAGAGACGCACCAAAAGAATCTTAGACACTCCCTTTAAGCTGGAGCATGATCAGAACTGACGAGGGGAAAAAAGATAATACTAAACCCTAATAAGAAAAAGAAAGTGTTGTGGCATAGTGTGTCAAGTTTCTTTTTTTCTGGTGGAAGATAATAAAAGAAGAATCAAGGTTTCCAGAATCATACCAATAACGAAAGCATGGAAGTGCATTTAAATTAAATATTAATCTAGAAAGTATGAGAGATTCTGAAAAAAAAATTTCACTATTATTTTGTCTTGAAGACAGATGCTAACATATAGACCAAGCTGGCTCTGTGTCCATTGCACAACTCCATCTTACGTACAATTTCTAATATGTCGAACTGTCACCTAAGGAAATTTAAAGCCTATTCCGACAATATCCTCTCAAGACACACTAACTCACTTCACAAAATTGAGATTAAAATGTTAATGACCAAAGTCATATACACAAGAAATAAAATTGGAGGAAATTTTGGATTATAACAGAATTTACATCTACAGTAATTAATTTATGATAACAGAATTAGTATCATTTCTCAATGGAATAGCTTCTCGGCCTAAAAGAAAAGGGCAAACATGAAAATAACAAAGTGCAATATACACATAGGATCAAAATACTAAAACAACAGCAAGAATCAAATATGAAGCATCTGAAGAACAATTGAACCAATGCCTTCAAGCAAAAAAAAAATTTGATTATTGCTCCAGATTTCTCAGAACATAGCATGCATGTGTACAGAGAGATGATAAACAACCAGTTTTCAAGATTCAGATAAAAGAAGTTTTCATTTTAAGATACTTGCACTCTGTAAATGATAAATAAATTACATTTGTCAATTTGCATTTGATGTGGGTGAGAAATAGACAGATACCTATAAAGTTTAGCAGGTGTGGCTTCTGCAATCACGTCATCATCACTGATAACCTTCTTTCCAATAGGTGCAAAACCACCAAAGAGGACCCAGAACTCTCCTGAGTCTGACTCTGTATCTAACTTCCCATCATCTAAAAGGGCAAACCAAATTACACAATTAATAAACTAAGGAGTAGCTAACAACCATGAGTAAGGAACTTATGAAAACTAATGATAGATAAATTAGCCATGTGAAAACCCAAATTCCACTCTGTCTACTGTCACTCCTTTGATTTTTTTTTCTTTTCTCACTCCTTTATAAAGAAGTTATGCTTCTTGTTAATAGGGGAATGGTAGAAGAAAGAAATTTTGAAGCATTCATACCCACTACTGCAACATCACACACTCCCTGATGATACTTTTCCTTCAAAAATTGAACCACTTCCAAAGCCTTGGCTCTTTCTTGGATGTTGGAATTAGCACCATTGAACTGATATATCTTGTTTTCAGAGTCTAGGATGAACACATCATCATGATTGAGAGAAGAACGAGCAAAAGGAATCTGCATTATCAAAATGCAAAATGATTTTGATCCTAGAAAAATCTTAAACATATGGAAGTTTATATTAATAGAATCCCGTGCCTGCTTCATTCTGACTACTCGTTTTCCTTTGCAGATATATAACCGTGTTTCAAATTCTTCTTCCTCAACTTTTCTAAATCCAGATGCAACACCTCCTTCAAGTGGAATGATACAAGGTTTAAAGTATGATAAAAATTTGTCAGATTCATGGCCTTGAATCTCTCTATGCTGCACTGCACGTCCACCTAGAGCTGCATCTAACTCAACAGATTTTATCGCAGCAGTCCCAGCTTCATCCTAGGTTGAAGGTCAGAAAATTTAGGAATTAATCCTTCAAAAAATAAAAAAGGTAAAGGCAACACAAGGTTTCTCGAGGATTCAAATGGTAATTGTAAACCCCTGAAAGACACATTTACGAAACTTGAATATATTTTCTTTTTCAATATGAAATAACCAAAACTTCCACTAAGTGAGGGGTTAAGGCATCCACTAAGGCCAAGTGAGCACAAAAAAGGTGCCCAATTGGCATTCATGGAAAAAGAATAATAATAATTACAGATCCTGAGTATTGTAACTGTAATTTTTTTTTTATTCTTAGAAAATTAAAGAAAAATGTCTATTTTAATTTTTCTTAGAACCTGGCCAAGCGAGCACAAAAAGGGCATCCAATTGGCGTTCATGGAAAGAAATCATAAGCACAGATCTTGAGTTTTTTTTTTAATAAAAAATTAACTCTCCATTGATTAATGAAAATATACCAAAAGAATGTTAAAGGAAATAATCTCCCAAAAGGAGAGAGATAACAAAATAAAAACACAGCTACCACATATCTTGAGTATAGCAACTTAACTTATTAAATTCTCAGAAAATCAAGGAAAAATATCTATTTAATTTTTTTTAGATCCATGCTCTAATTCTGTGGATTTTCCAAATTCCAACAAATATTAGTGAAGTGAATTTCAAGGTTTCACAGGTGTTGTGGAAAAAACAACGGAAAGTAAACCCTGTAATAGCCTAGTTGAGCATGCAATATCTCTGAATTTTATTAGAATGGTCACAACAGCCTAATGCTGGAAGAGCTATCCAGAACCATTACATAGATAATATTGCAGTGCAGTGGCCATGATCCGAAAATATTTCTATGAAGCGAGGAGAGTGAGTGAAGATGAGAGCGAGAGCAGGGTAAGATAAGAAAGAACACCTGACTTGTATCTCTTCCAATCCAGAAGTGTATATCAAACAAGTAAGAGCCACCTTTGTTTTGTGTTGTCTGCAACAAAAATATGTGTTAAAATACAGTACATGAAAGACAGACAAGTTTAATAAAGCGATTGCACAAGATTTGCTACGAAGCCTCCCATTTTTCATAGTTTATCTGTCAGTTCTTTGCATAACAGACTCGCTTGTTCTCAGATAAAAAAGCTAAGACACAACAGAAAACAATCTAAGAATTTATACTTCTATCGAACTGTTTCAAACATCCCACATAGCTTACATAATACAATTTAAATTCCAAAATGAGGGCAACTGTCAAGGTATATAACTCAAGATTTTTTTATAATCATATGGTATGAAAAAGAAAAATGATAGCAATTGAAGTTGAATAATCATTTCCAAATCTGTTAAATGCAATAAAACATTTCAAGAAAATACTAGAGCAGTACTAATAATAAAAAGTTGAAAGCAACCTGCAATATTATGTAGCTATCCCCCATGTAGAATTTTCCATGATCAGACTTCGGCAATGGAACAGGCTGAAAATTCTCAATTCGCCAAATTTCAGTTCCACTAAGACATGATATCAAGTTCCACACATCAAATTGGAAGCAGCATGTTCAATATCGGCAAACAAGAAGCAAGTTTTAAAATAATAAACAAGAAAATAAATTACAAGATCTTAATTTGTTGGATATACAGTGAACATAAATTCTCTTATCCCAAAAAGAAAAAAAGTGAGAAGAAACAACGTCCAGTGTTACTAGAATCAAGGATACACTCTCTGCCCTACTCCTTGAAAAGCAGGATCCAAAACTTTTATTGGGCCAGACATGTTTTAGCTCCTTCCTTATAACTGGGTATGGTAATACGGATTAAATGGTACTCTTAAACACCTGTATCAATCATCCGAAAATGCGACAAAATCCTGCATGAGAGAAAGTAATCAGTGACTCAAATTTATAACAAAAACTAAAACTTTGAAACTTATCAATGAATTGTAATTGAAATGACTCTGAAACCTACATCATTTAACTTCCATCTTGGCAAATTATAAAATCCGTCATTCATTACTTGAATAATTTATAAATCAGATTACACAACAGGGTACTATTATGTGGTAACTGGGAAACAGCAAAAGGAAGAATGAAGGATTCCAGAAATCCAAATAAAATTGCATATCTTTTTAGGATCCATAACTTCAAAAGAGATTAAAAATAATAAAAAAAAAACAATTGTTTCATGGATGCTACCACAATTTGGCTGTGGAACATGGAAAAACAATTATAGTCCCGACTCATACAAAAAAATAGCAAACTTGCCCATCAAACAAACGGAAAGAAAGTAACATTTTCCTTTTCCCATATTATACACCAGTAAAAGGATCCCTTGGGTTTGAAGATTCTTTTCAAAAGTTCATGTACATATTGTTCTCCTTAGAGCACATGCACGTAAACTTATTACACTGAGATATCAAGGCAACTATACTGGACTGCAGCTGGATTATACTAATGTAGAAAAACTTCCAAGTTACTCTGTGCCACCATTCACTTATAATTTTTTGTAAAAGAAAAAAAAAAGGAAACAAAACTTTTCATGAAAATAGTGAAAAGGTACCTGCTGCTTGAGGAGTTAATAACCCCTAAAACAAGAAATAAGTCTGATATCCTTAAAAAAAAAATACATGAACTAACATCTAATGAGCTAAAATGGATGTCAATAAAAGCAATTAAATGGATGCAATTGTAAGCATGCTGCGGTATCTAGGCTCTAGTTAGCTGACCCCTACCACGCCTGATAAGCTTGTATATCACTCTTCATCTGTCACAATCACAGTGGTTCGAAGCTTGCCATACTAGTCAAATTTGCATCTTTTTGCTATGTCATAAGCTAAAGAACTCAGACCAACATGAGCATAGCTCAGTGATAATTGACACCCACTCCTCCTCTTGAGGTTGGAGGTTCAACCCAATACCTCCAATTTGTTGTACTAAAAAATAATAATAATAATAATAATAATAATAAAATCGTCCACTTTTATATATGCAGAAATTTTCCTTGGCAGATATAAGGAGAAATTTGATCCATTTAAAACCTGACCAAGAGAAAAAGATAATAACCCCTACTGCCTTGTCATCTATTTTGGAGTTTATTTGTTGTGTGTATTACAAAATAGAATCCAAGTCAACTTTAATAATGCATTAGATATTCATATTGTACAATTTTTAGTTCTCCACATTCTAAATAGAAAATCACCGAGTAGACTACCAAAGCCAGTTTTTTCTTGTTGCCTCAAAAATCTTCTGGAGATTAAGACATAGATGATTAAACTAATATTTCTACAACATTTTCCATGGATAATAAGATAAGCATATGAAATCCATCATTGTCACATCCCCATGTTGATTAAAGTCCGGAAGGAATCTTACATTTTTGTATTCAGTGAAATACTAGAAAGCATTAATCTGATTCCTCAGCGAGACAGAGAGAGAGGGAAAAAAGCCTTCAAGTTTCCTCCAGAGCACAGTGTACAAATTATCAATATTATAGCAACGACTCAAAAGCATATCACGTTCCATAAGTAAAAATGGATCAATTTTAATAAAATAACGTAATAAACAGCGATATCCCAAACCAAAGGAGGACATCAAAACACAAAAAGAAAAAACGAATTAGAACTTTCAGATTCATTCCAAAAGGGCGGCCACAGAGACCCCATGACATACACCCATAAGCTCAAACCTGTATTCAAATTCGAAATGATTCCAAAAACAATAAGAAACGGTCACACCCAGCACCAAAAACAACAAAAAGAACAACAACAAGCATTAAGAAGAGATTCAATTGGGAAGAGATCCAAAAGGGTATTGGAAATTATCAAAAGGGGATTGAAAACAAATGAAAACAAATTGAACCCAATACCTGAGATCTCTGAATTGTACTGAATTCCAGCAATGATGATGAAATTGGGGTGTGAGAGAGGAGTAGGCCAGAACACAATCACAATAATTGGTAAATTGAGCGCAGAAGTTTGTGTGTCGAAGTTTTTGTGGTTCAGGGTGGTAAAGAAATCATAATTCAGAGGGATTGAGAAGTACAGGGGAGGAAGGTATGAAGGAATTATGAAGAGGATGAGAGAGAAAGAGAGGAGAGAGAGAGCAGAGCAGAGAAAATGTGGGAGAGACAGGTTATTTGAGGCAAAGAAGTGGTGACGTGGGCACCTGCAAATGTTGTTTCTCTCCACCTCCTCTCCTGCATAGAACGGAATATTCGTAAAGATTAGTTTTTCTCTCTCTCTCTCTCTCAAAATTTAACCTAAAAAAATTGTTTAAGAACTAAATTCTAGAAAATATTATATTATAAATGTTTAAATACTTTTTTTTGTTTCTGTCTAAATATTATTTCGTTACCTATACTATTTTCAACTTTTGTTCTTTAAAAAATTGTATGTTTTTTTTTCAAAACAAACATAGCTTAGTGGTAATTGATAAATATTTTCAATCAAGAGATTGTGACCTCGATTCCTCCCACGTATTGTATTAAAACAAATTGGATGTGTTTTATCTATGTATTTTAAAAGCGATCATTCTAGTATTTATTTACAAAATTCTAACACAAATTTTATACATGGTGAAAATTATTTAATACAAATTTATTGCTACATTTCAAGAAATTTAATAAGTGGGGTAAATGCTAAAATTTTGATTGAAATAGATAAGACAAAAATAAAAATAAAATGACCAAAATTGTCACTTTTAAAAGTATTGTGACCAAGACAAACGTTTCGAAGTACATAGATTAAAATAAAGAAAAGTTAAAAATACATGGACTAAAATAGATGTTTTAAAAGTACATGGACCAATGAACTATGGTCATATTAGCTTAGAGAGTATTCAATTTTAATTTCGACAATGCTAATATATTATCATGACCATTAATTGCAAGCAAGGGGAAGTGAGTATCATCGGCCACTCCAAATCAAATCGTTTGAACTCTTGTACAAAGAACATGAGGACCTAACAAAAAGTTGCAATTTCGTCGAGGAAATTCATCAACTTTTCCACAAGTAGATATATTATACGCTTTAAACACATTGGACGAGAACACAACGACACTGGTAACTCCCTTATTGGCAGGTTGGTTTCACTTGGTTATATGACTAATGGATGGAACCGCTCCCCATCCTAACTTGGTAGTTGATACTCTAGTTAAAGAGATATTTTTATCACCTAGTGTGTTAAAAAAACGGTTCGAACTATGTTTAGGTTGACATCTTAATTAAATTGTTAAAATTTTAATACATAATAAAATATTGTAACCCTGCTAATCTATGTATAGTTAGAGGTTAAGATATCTTACCTCTTTAAAGCTCCTAAATTTGAATCTCTCATCAATATTTATAATATAAATATTTTTAATAAAATAAAAAAAAGCTTGAAAGTTGTAAACACCGCACGCAGGCAGAACTCTATAATTAAAAATCACCTCTCTCTCAAGTAATTTTTCTTTGCTAAGATTTTTAAATGTGGTCCAAAAAATAGGTATCTACATTATTAAATTATTTAAATCTTAATAAGATAATGAAAGATTGCAATGCAACTCTATAATATGACAATTTTTAACCAAAGAGAAGGGAAAAAAAAAAAGTGTGATTAGGAGGATATGGAAAAGATATAACCTTACAAAGTGGTAATTATATTGAAAATTCTCTTAGCAAATGGAAATATAATTTTAAGTCTTAATAATTAGAAAATGTCCTCTCTCTCCCCTCTCTTTGAAGCACTTATCAAGGTTTTGTATATATTGAAGGATTATATAAAATCAAACTTTTTCTTGTAGAAAGAATTGTCTAGGATATTGTATTTGAAATCTATATGAAGTGCCATGTACTCCTAATTATTTTAAATCTTATTCAACGTGATGTGTATATGTTCGTGCTATTACTTGACGAGATAACTAGCTCGTTTTAGATCCTATTCATTATAGGCTTTACTTTGAATTTATTTCATAATTAGGTTGCTATTTTTTTCTTATCCCTAATGTATGTTGTGTTTCTTATATTGTTTGTATGCTTTAGTTATATATTATTGTTTTTTTTTTCCTGTTAGTGAAATTTTTTACAGATCTTTTTATTTCTTTTGTGCTTTGATCTCAAGTTGTGAATCTATTTTCTCTCCTTGTTAGGTATCCTTTATTTACATATATATATATATACATACATATATATGTATATATTTATTGTAAAACGAATCATAAAACTATGAAAGATGAGTTATATGTTAATGAATCCACACTAATATATTACAATTGAAGCTTGAATTATTCATTGTGTTAACCATCAATGGGTTAAAAGAGGTCTTAAAAAAAGCTTGAAAAGGAAAGAAATGAATAACTTAAAAGACTTAAAGCAAAGTTTAATGGTTAAAACATAGTTTTTTTTTTTGTCAAAATGTTCAAATCTTTGTACTCATTTACGTGTTCTTACTATTTCTTTTTCTTTTTTTGAAGAAAAATAATTGTGAATTCACGAGAAATAAATATAGAGCCAACATGAGGATAACTCTAGTTTAGACATCTATTTTCTGACTAAAAAATCATGAGTTCGTATCCCTGCCACAGATGGTATACTTAAAAAAAGGAACATAGTTTTCATTTTTCTATAAAGTGGGCCATTATGAGAGTGAATGCTTGAGACCTAAAGCTTGGCTTGAAAATAAAAGGTAATTACCTAAGGCTTTTGGAATCAAATTTAGCCAAAGCTTCTTATGGTATTTTAGTTTATTAATTATAGTTCAACTATTCGATATTTCCAACCTAATATGGTGGGATTCTTTACGATCTAAAAAAATTCAAATGAGAAAATTTAATCTTGCAAAATCTTAAAACTCATATTTTTTTTTAATATCTTTGATCTTATTAATTAGAAGTCAATAAACTTGTATAAAGCATTTGTTGCTATATCCCGATTGCATAATCAAAAGATGTGTAGACACGTTTTTAAATACTCATGGTCGATTAAGAGAGGAAAAAAAAAGGTAAATTACAAAATTGAAAGTTTTTGTTATTCAACGACATAGTGAGAGGAGATTCAAACATTTTGAAACAAATAGATGTTTTAACTAGTTGAGTTATAATTGCACAATTAAGATTTATCCCTATTTTATATTTAATCTTTTTTTAATACCAATTTATATATTTAATCTTAAATCTTGATTTTTTAAAAATATAATCTAATATTTTTTATTTGAATTGGGTTTTATCTTAATCGTAACCAATTTTAGACCTTCATTTATTTTACCAAATAAATTTTTCTCAATTTCAATATATGATTCAAACTAGAAAATAAAAGTGCTCAAGAAGATAAATATTCGAAAGGATAAGATAAACTAGACTTATTTCTATTTATCGGAAAATTAAAAAAATAAATAAATAAACGTAGATTATAGCTTTTATGGTTAATTAATAATTTGCATCAATGAGTTTTTATCATTACGATACATTATTATATGGGTTAATTTTTTGTCCATTATGATGCATTATTATGGAATAATTTATACTATATATCATGAGTTTAATTTGAATAATAATAATAATAATCCTTTGCAAAATAATAATAATAATAATAATAATAATAATAATTGTTGTTTGTAGTTCAAATTATCATTATTATTATTGTTATAAAGTTATTATTAAATGATGTATTTATTATATTGCATATTATATAGTGTTTAGGTTGGAAATGAAAAAACTGAAAAGTGTTGCAATTATATTGTATACACAATTGTCATATAGTTGAAGTTATGGATGGATTAGTTATTAATTGTATGGTTTCCGCTTAAATCACTATCTAAAAACTTGTGATTTAAAACGAACAACGGTCTCATTTGATTGGTTCTAAAAAAAATTATTTCAAATAAGTCTTGACTTTTTCGATGATAGAAGACCTACTCAATAATATATGTATAATTCGTTTCTTTACATTTGATTGCATTGTTCATTTGACTCAATTTGACTATAAACGACTCATTTACTGCTATTGACATATAGAAAAATGCATCGTATCTTATCCTTAAAATCTATTATGTTTAGGATAATGTGTTTGAGCTACAAATTTTATGAAGTAGTCCTTTGCAATTATATTTAGAGCCTTCCACTATATAATAAAAATAAATATAATATGTATTTTTAGTATAACAGAAAATTTGAAATTTAACAAAAATAGCATAATCTTTATCAAATTCATTAGTATAAAATATACTAAGAAAAAATGACATTTATTTTATATTTGAAATTTTGAAAATTTGTGATCTTTTTTAAAATATATATTAAATTTATACTATGTACTAAAATTTCTCAAGATACATTCATACAATTCATTAAGAGGATTATAATTATATGATTTTTAAAAGAAGTGCAATCTAGCAATACTTATTCTATCGAATTTTTAAGAAAAAGTCTCTACTTAAACTGATTTGTTAATTTTAAAAAATCAAACTTTCAGCGTTTTTGTTGGGTATATATGACTTAGCCAGTTGAGTTATTGTTAGATTTTGACAAAATAATGGACAAAAATCATTCGAATTGAAATACTTTGAACTTGACATACTAACGGTAATTAACTGAACGGTATTTATTTTGAAAGATTGTTTTGTGTAATTGGGGTTAGAGAGAAATCTATATGATTGTAATAATTTTTGACACAATGAATTTTTTTTAGTGGGTTGTAGTTTTTTCTCAGTTTTCCATGTTGATTCTTATATATATTATTTCAGATTTTGTAATTTTTTTTCTAATTTGTCTCACCCTGAAATTTTAGAATTTAAAGATTATAAATATAAAAATTCAACATAGATTTTTATAATTTCCAGCTGCACTTCTACCTATTAACCTTTTTTCTTTTCTCTCCATATAAGATATATTTTTCGAAGGGAAAAARGCATCAATCTAGTGTTGATCTTTGATTAGAATTTTAATTCAATTAAATAGTAATTCATATTTATTTCTAGTTTAAGACTCATAATTCTAAAGATCGACTCATTTAAAACTTTTCTATAGTACAATACGTGTAGAATAAGATTCAAACTCACAATTTTTTAAGTAAAAAGCAAGTATCTTAATTCGTTAAACTATTTTTTAGGTTATTTAATTTTAAATCAATATGAAATTGAATTGCATTACTTTATAAAATAAAATATTGCCACCTTAATGGCTCCAAAATGAGGCAATTTGGAAAATGAAAGCATGTGGCAGGTATGGCCCATGGAGTGAAGTAAGAATGACAATCCAAGATTTGACCATTTTGGTCATTTCCAAATTATTGGATTGCACTAAAGTACATTCTAGCATTCAGAGGCAGCCTTTTGAATTTATCATTTTCCCAAATTGGACAAATAATACTATTTTATCCTTTTAGATTATTAATTGGCCTCTTCTTAAATATTATAAAAAGAAAAACTAATTATTGCTATATAATTATTCCAAACCTACTTTCTAAAATATTATACTTTTAATTCAGGTTGTCTCATTTTGGAGCCATTAAGGTGGCAATGTTTTATTTTATAAAGTATTGTAATGCAATTCCATATTGATTTAAAATGTAATCCATGAAAAACAATTGGAAAGCAACATTAGCATAGTTAAGATATCTATTTTCGACCAAAACATCGTGAGTTTGAATTCCAACCCTCACTGATTGTACTAAGAAAAAAGAAAAAAGAAACTTAAAACAAGTTAGTAAATCTAAAGATTATGAGTCTTAAACTAGAAATAATAGGATTATTGTTTGAGAGATGATCTCGTATGAGTAGCAAAAAAATCATCTCTCATGCTAATGCAATATCATCGACCTTTTGCCACGTTTAAAAATAAACTATTTTAGAAATTAGTTTCGAAATAGTTATTTGTTTAAACCTCTTAAAAAAAGTTCTTATTAATTTGGGTTTTTTCACTTTTAAAAAAAGAGAAGTGATGTCAAAGGAGAAAAGAGAAAAAANTTTTCGTCATTTCCTTTAATTTTTTTTTAATTCTAGCTTAAGTAATTTATCATAATTTAATATAGATGGCATGAAATTATTTGTTCATATTTTTTTTTCAAATTATCTTTTTCAAACAAAGCATTTCTTTTATGAATTAATAATTTTTTAGTTGTTTCCCTATCTAAATCTTGACGTGGCATGAATTTATTCATATTTTGTCAAATCACCCTTTCAAACAAAGTATTTTTTATGTCTTAATAATTCTTTAGTTGTTTTCTTATTTTAATCTTGTATTCACTATCAAGGTCTCAAACAAACAAATAAGTTTAAACAATTTTTGGTGATATTAGAGTAAAATATGTCGACATAATAGACCTATCCATGAAGTGATGAAGAATCTTTTCAAAGGAGAGTGTTTTTTTTTTTTTTGAAAAAGCAATTTTACTTTAATGCATTGAGTTAAATTTAATTGTAAACTTTCAAGCTATAAGATTTCTCAAGAATCATGAAAAATACTCAAACATAAACAGGTAAAAAAAATAAAAAAAATAAAAAAAAACCTCAAACTCATAATAATAAAATATTGAAGCTAAGAAAAACATGACCAAGAAAGTCAACTCTCACTTTATCCCATTACAGGATACTCATACCTAATCACAAATCTTTAAAATAAAAAAAAAAATAAAAAACTAATTAAGAATTTGATTTTACCATTTATTCAAGTTTAGAATTCAATTTGATAAAACTGGGAAGTTTAAGATTGATTTCTCTCCCCTAATTCTGTTAGCTAACAACGGTATTGTCGACATAGTTCAATTAGTTAAGGATATTACTTTTTTTGTTTAGTATAACATGTGGAGATGGGGATCGAACTCACAACCTTTTGATTAGAGGTATATACTAATTACCGTTAAACTTTGGCAGCTAAAGATATTACTTACCCATATAAATGTAGAGATTTGAATCTCCACACCCTGTATTATTCATAATATATATGCATAGAATTATTGATCGTGGTAAAAAAAATAATAATAATAAGAAAAAAACCTAAATCAAAATTTTGGAATTTTTTTTTTAAAATGCCTCTAAAATTTGATTCAAGAATGTAATTTGAGATTAGAAGTACTAATTAAAGAGAGGCAACCAATGGAGCTTTTGATAAAGACATTCCAACAAGATTCAATCCCTCCTACTAAAAAATGGAGCTTCTCCTTCTCCCTCTAAACAAACACAATTTAATTGGTCTCCAAGCAAATTCCATGGCTACCATTGCCTTTGGAGCTGAACTTGTTTTTGTTTTATACACAATTCAAATATTTGAGGGATAAATCATCCTAATAAGTTTCTCTCCATGAGGACATGACATGATATTCATTTCCCCCTTGATTGCAATCCTAAAGCATTGGTAATTGTTATTTTGCGTGAAAAATAATCTAGTCTCAAAGTGGGTTAATTACGAGAGTATTTTGAAGTGTTTAGCAAAACGTGCAAGGGAATACTAAGTTCCGATATGGGGCTTTGTCGATTACAATCTGATGTTCAAGTCAGTAGATTTCGATGGTATCTTAAGACGAGCTATAAAATCATGCATATATCTAAGTGTGAAACCATAGACCCAGATTAGGCCGACTTAGATAATATGCTTTAGTTCTCAAGTCGTTGTAGGACGAGGATGGCAAGGGTTGTCACTTTGGTGTTGTCAAGTAGACCTCGTCCAGGATATGGACGAGGTCTGAAGTGATAAACTTTGCCCTTCTTCTAAGGGTGGTAGGGTGGTCCCACATCTATAGGACTCTCTTTCTCTCTAATTTTTGGTTAAATGTGTCTTATTTTTATACTTATGGTATACAAATAAATGGTAATGAATCCAAAAATAACATTTTCATGTTTGAAGTGTTTTCGAAATTAGAATTTGAAATTTTAAGATGCACTGCATTAAAAAGATCAAAATTATATTATTTCATGTTATAAACTCAATTTATTTTTATCAAAATTAAAACATGTAAAATATAATATATTATAAACTATATAACGTTGTAAAATAATAATTATACAAAATTCCTACAAAATTTTAATAAATTAATTAATATTATTTTAGATTAAACTAAATATTTAATTGGTAACCACTGCTAGATTACCAATATATTACTAAACACATGTTGAACAATTTTTTAAAGTATATATCTAAAAACGTTAAAAATAAAAAATACAACTCTGTCTTTTATTCAATCACTTGTTTTTCCAAACGACAAACACACACTTAATTTTTTTAATTGAAAACTAAAAGTAAATTCGTAATTAGCTCTATTAACTTTATGCACACATTTATAAGTTGTATTTGATACACATAAATAATGGAAATTTCGATGGTAACTTCAAATTCTAAATAGTTACACATATAGTGCTTAAAAAAAGGGTAATTGCCTATGAGATATTAGGCGAAATATACTTTTGAAATTAATTTCTATTTTGTCTCTCAAGTTTTAAGAGAGACATTTTTAATCTCTTAAATTTAGAAAATAATTCTAAATAATCGTTTTACTTGACCTCTAACGTGTCTTAAATTACTACCTGCACTTTACTAATTTGACAAAATATATTAATTTAATAATATATATATTTTTTTATGATTGGACTTTTTTTTTGGCAAATTATCTCATTTCCTTTCCCTTTTCTTCTTTTTCCGTTCTTTCGTTGAAGTTCACTTCTTGCTGTCGGCTCCCGTCTCCATCTTCACTAGCTATCACTATCGTCGCCTGCCAACCTCCGACGGCCTTTGCACGCCGCTGCCAAAATCTTCTTCTATTACGAAATGAATGAAGGAGGGAGCTTTAAATTTTGTTAGTTTTGACTCATAAAATGCATAATACATATTAAATACATATATGTAACATAAAAAATTCGAATATTTTTAATTTGAAATTTTATTTTTATATAAAACTTTTTTTAATTTAAAGATTAAAAAGAAATAGTAAACAAAAGTTATCTAAAAAAGAAAGAATAAGAAATAAAAATAGTTAGTCAATGTAATTCTATTTCTCTGTATTGAAAAAGAAGAAACGAGAAATAAGAAACATTAACGTTATCTAACAGGATCAACCGTTCGAGAAATATTTTTTTTTTCCTTTTTGACAAGAGTGATGAAAGTGGGGTCTAGTGATGATTATAACATGTCAAGCCAAGGGTTGCTTTCTTCCTCGTGGGGTTGGCCCCATCCTATCCAAGATTGACCATGCCATTTTTTGTTCAATAAATCTCTTGTGTTTGGAAGCCTCAAGCAATTGTCCTTTTCCCCCACAATTCTCAAACGTCAACTTTTCTTTATGGTGGGACACATCCCTTGAGAGGCCTTCTAAAATGATCTTTGATCCATTATTTTTTGAGGTAATTCTTCAAAAATAATTATGAACTAATTTATTATTCTCGTGCCTCTACCTTATTAGAAGAGGGTTGGAGAGCAACCACATGCTGTGTAATACAAAAAATCGCATTTCAAGTTCGTCTCCACGTAGACTTAAAGTTTCTTAATTAGTTTGTGATTTATTCAAGTGATGCAATTGATTTTAGGTGATAAAAATATTGGTGGTTTTTGAAATATAACTTTGGTTCACTGAAAATTAATTATTATAAAAGACTAACCTTGTTGCTACTGTTTAATTAACCACAAATTAATCATACACAATATCAAAGAATGCTTGATACACACTTAACGCAACATATTGCAAACTAGGCTAAACTCCTATTCAATATTTCTTTTAGTTGTTTAGGAGATTAGGCTAACTATAACATAGGTTTATGAACGGCCATTGGAATCCTAAGTAAAACAAACAACCAATTCTTGTTTAATGGGTAAGAGGTTGTATGTTAAAGAGTTTTGTTTTAGTACTTTTATGTCGTAAGCTACTTCCTATTTTAACTTGACGAAATTTATTTTACCCTAACCTTTTTAGTATTAGGCTAAAACTAGTCAGATTACTTCAAATTCAAGAATAAGTTTAAAAGTCAAATCAGGCAAAGCTAATCAATGGAGCGCTCAACACTCTGCTCCCTCGACAATTGTATTTATTTTAGAAATTTAGGCTATGACATCCACATAAGGTTCAAATTGAAATTTACCTCATCATAGAAAGAAAAAAAAAAACATTAGAACAATAAGAAAGCTTTGTCTAATGCACTCAAATGCTTAAATTAGAACTCAAGTAGGGGTAAACGTATATAGAGTAGAAAGAATAAGAAAGTATGAATCTCAAGTGTGAGAGTCATGAATCTTCACAAGGAATTGTGTAGGGAAATCTAGCTTATTTGATTAGGGTTGCCTAGCTACTTCCTTATATCTAGAGATGGAGAGGGTTTTAGTGGGAGGTCTCCACTCGCTTGTGCGTCCAGAGAGAGGTATGTCGTGCCAAGGGTTTGCGGGGACCATCAACATCCTCTATTTCCCAACTTTGTGCAAGACTTGGCGGCGTTCTGAGTGGTCCTCTAGAGGCGCGATTTAGGTATAGGGTATTAGCGCTATGTCTACTGGCTATCCTTTGTACGAGATTCGTAGGAGCGCTCGATCCTGTTTTCAGTATGCTTGAATCCTTTTCAGTGCGCCGCTCGACCATGACGAGTTGGTTTCCATTCTGACCTTTGTGGCTTAGCGATAACATTACATGAAGAAAAATTAAAGGATATTGTTTGCTAATAATAGTCATCGTTAAAATTATTTAGGATTATTATCCATTGAGTAAGGGTCTTACTACCTCATATAACTTATTTGCCCAAGATAAAGTGAAAATTTGAAACCTTTATATGCACACGTGCCGCCTTGCACTACTTCATGCATGGTTGACATATGAACCGCATCATTTATGGTGGGTCATATAAATTTAACGATCAAATAGACGATAAATATTGTATTGGCCTTAAATACTCTTTAGATGCTATGTTTAAAAAATAATTTTTGTGTTTTGATAAATAAAAATTAAATTTGTTTTATAGAAAATTTGTTGAGCATAGTAGTTTTTTTATAGTAATTTTAAATACAGCAAAAAGAAAATTTTGTTTTTTTTTTTTCAAAAGAGAATTGGAGGACAAGTTTGTCAAAAGATTTTGAGTGCAAGATATCATTTGCATGCAAATACTAAAAGTCTCTTTTGAAAGTTTTCTTCTTTCTAGGGAGAGTCCCCACAAACAAGCTTTTGTCTCCACTTTCCTATGTTGGTCCATTCAAGTAAACTATTTCGCTTTAGTGAATGAGTTTATCTTCAAATAGCCCTAAAGAATGGTATTGGTGGTAAAAGTTTGGAATGTTTGTAGATTTTCTCTAAGTTTGGAGTTCAAAAGTTTAACCCACTAGTTCTAATTAAGATTAGCGGGCACAAGCTCTGTTAAGATATGTTCTAGGCATGTCACGTAGACCATCCGTTCAAGAAACGTTTCTGAGTCTTAGCTTGGTCACGTAAAAAAACGAAATAGGACTGGCCAAATCATATGATCGCTGATCTAAAAGATACACAAGCTCGACTCCAACTAGAAATATGAGATACCACTAGCGAAAAGTTAGAGCTCCTGTATAAAAATGTAGAATCCCATCTTTCTAAAGGTATACAATCTATATGCAATTATTAATACTATTTAAAAAGTTTATTTCATTAAAAAATGACCTAGATTTATTTTTTGTTTTGACCCAAACTACTTTAATATATTACAAATACGTTATAATCAAGTTGGAATGTATTAGAGTTTAGTGCACAGTAAATATTAAAGAAAAATAGGTGGACTCTTCGGTGTAAGGAAAACAGTTTGATAATGTTTTGATTTATTGTTTACAATTTTGTAGAAAAAATACATAAATGAAAGAAGTGTTTTGGTAACTATTCATCTTTAAGAAACATTTGTAAAATTGTATATAAATTTTGGAAATAGCACAATTAAATTTTTTCTTGTTTAGTTTTCTATTTTAAGTTTTTTTTCCTAAACATAAATACATTATTTTAGCATTCTCCACTAATAAAATGTATAATAAATACTAAAAAATAAATAAAACATAAAAATTTTCAATATCTAATTAAAAATATATTTGATTTTTTTAATTTAAAATATTATAACCAAAAATTCCTTTATTTTAATAATAAACAGAAAAATATAAATAAATAGTTACTATTTTTATTTATTACGAAAAAAGAAAAAACAAGAAGCATTATCCAACAATATACGATATTTATTACGAAAAAAGAAAAAATAAGAAGCACAAATGTTATCCAACAATATACGATAAAATAATTTATGAGATTTAATCAAATAAATATCGAAGCAATAGAATATGTAAAGTGTGGTTAGGGTCAAATGAGATGAAATTCATAATTTAACCTTAGAAAAAATGATAGGAACAATATAAGTATATTAATATTCATGCAATTTCATTCTCCTTGTTCTTCTTCTTGTTCTTGCTGTTCTTCAATTTGGGCCTAGGGTTCATGGGCTTCACGTAGCCGGCCTGAAACCTAACCATTTCCCTCAAAACTCCGATCAATCTCCTCTCAATCTCCGCCCCGTTCGATTCCACCGCTCCCAAACACCGCGCCACCGCCTCCATCGTGCTCACGCAGCCGCCGTGCGGCTCCTTCCTCAGAATCAGCTCCGAATCGTAGATGCTTCCGCCGTCCACATTATCGTCGGAATCCAGGCAAACTCTCGTCGCGAACTTCGACAGGAACTCCTCGCTCGACCGCACCATCTCCTTCGCGTGCTTCCACGTTCCGTCGAACGCGATGAGGACCAGATCGGAATCTCCGCGCCGGATCGGAGACGAGGAGTCGAGGCTCGATATGTCGACGGCTGGAGAGGCGGCGGACGGCGGGAAGAGGTAGACGGCGGGAGGCGACTGGTCGAGGAGTTCGGAGAGGCCTGGCCGGAGGCGGCGGCCGACGATGGTGGTGGCGTTGAGGAGGCACTTCCCGAGGACTGGTGTGGTGGAGAGCTTGTGGCGAGCCTCGTGAGGATGCTGGAGGATAATGATTTTGGTTCTGGTTGCGATTGGTGGAGACGGTAAGAATTTGCAGAGGCATACTGGTTCCGGCCTGGAGCAATTAGGGCAAATTGACCGCCGCGGCGGCGCTGAGGAGGAGGAGGAATTACCGCCGCCGCCTCCGCCTCCGCCTCCGCCGGAGTTGTTGTCGTGATGGTTCATCGGCTCCATGCGGCGTGGTGTTTTGAGGAAACGATGTCGCGTCTTGCTTCCACGAGTGCCACCGTTGTTAGAGTAAGATATGGTTTAGATTCTTATTTGTTTAAATTGATTTGGTTGTAGGTTCGAATTAATTTTCTTAAAACCAAATCATTTTAATTGTTTTTTCTTAATTAAATAAATAACAGACAGTGTCTATTTTTTATTTTTAGTAAATTGATTAAGTTTTGGGTGATTGATGAAATTGAAAAATATATAATAAAAAAATAGAAACTTAATCCTCACTCTATATTTGCCATGTAAAAAGATTTGGAAACATATGTATAGGTCAATGATTTATAGATTTCATCAAGAGATGTTCTATAAAATCATAGTATCATTGATGTACACTTGGAGATACCAACATAAACTTATGATTAATTTATTTACACATATCAAAATATTATAACCATGATTGCAATGTTTCTTTAGTAACATTTCATTGCACGATCAAAATACTATAACCATGATAACAATCTTTGCTTAGTAGATTTCACTGCACGATCAAAATACTATAACCATGATAATAATCTTTGCTTAGTAGATTTCACTGCACGATCAAAATATAATAATCATGACCCTTACATTTGTTTTACATATTTACAACTATCTCCAATTAAGAGGTTGTGAGTTCAATCTTCGTCTAAAATTGAGTGCAAAAATGATATATAAACTTAGTATTATCTTGCTAATTCATTTAATATTGCTGCTTGAACAATAAAGCATAAAACAAATGATAAACTACCATAGTTACACCTAGGCTTATGCACCAATCGAGAAATTTCACCTGAAACACCCAGTGATAGATCCTTCAACCAGATTCCTTCCTTTTTTGTTTCTACCACCATTTTTACTAGTTCGTGGCTACACGACTTCCCTCTCATTTGCAAAGCAAGAATGAAAGTGAGGAAAATTAGCGAGACAATGGAAGAATTTCCCAAAGTATGAGTCTTACCTCTAGACAATCAATATTTTGCCTCTAGACAATCAATATTTTGCAGAACTAACATTGTGTGCATTCAACCAAAGTTTGTTTCTACTTCCACTGAGCTACAAACTTTCACAAACAATGACTTCAACCATATCTACATTAATGATGCATGAGATCATATGCATTAAGGTACACGAAACTTCGCCCTCATAAATTCAGAAAATAGCCCATATTTCACTTCTTCTTTGATTTGTAATTTCAAATTTAAATTTGTTTAGTAATATACTTTAGTTACCAACAAAATATTTATTTCAATTTAAAATATTATTAATTAACTTATTAACATATATGTTATAAATTTTGTATAATTACAATTTTATAATATTATATAATTTATGATATATTATGTTTTATAAGCTTTAAATTTTAAAAAAATAAAAAAAATTATTGCATGAAATAATATATTAATAAAAAAAATTTAAACCTCTTTTCAATGTAGTTATACATTTCAAAGTTTCAAATTTAAAATCTTAAAACACTACCCAAAATTGTTGTTTTTAGAATTTCAATTATGGAATAGAAAAATAGTTCTCAAAAACAAATTTCACAGATATTAACTAAATCCATTTGTTTCATAATCTCGACAGAAAAAACAGCGTACCGTAATATTCGTTTATATCCGACATATTTGATTTAAATACATCTTCACGCTAATATGTTAATATAAAATAAAGGTAACCAATATTATTATTTTTTCTGAATTAAAAAGCGAAAATGGATATTTCGATCTTATAAAAAAAAAGAAAAAGAAAATGGATATTTCGAAATTCAAAAATAAAAAGGGTATCCCCGGTCTGAACGTATATTGTTGGACCGGTCGAACCGGTTCATGCGACGGTTCTCCAAAGACCCCAAATCGCTCGGATTTTCTTCCATTCCAATAGACTCGTTCCACCAGTAGCAGAACCCGCTCGCTGTTTCCATTTCATGCCGTGTCCTCCTCCGCGGCCGCCGCATTCATCTCCCTCAAAATCGCCGCCAATCGCCGCCGTAGGCCACCACAACTGAAGCCCGCCGGCGGGTTTCGTATCAGAGAAAAGATACAGATAAAGAAGTGCAGAACGTATACACACAGGATCGCATGGTTAACTGTTAGAGAGAGAGCAAGAAATAACCAGTGTATTGAGTTCCACAACTTGCTGGTAAAGCTTCATCTCAATTTCTTTCATGAAATTAGTCTAGGGTAATTGCTGGAATCAGACAAGAGCACAAACAATGGGATTGCCGAATGCTGCTTCTGGGGATTTGTCGTCGGAGATGGAGGTTGATGCTTTTAGACGACTCTTCCCACTTCAGTTTTATGAGCGTCATTTCGCTGAATCGATACGTCCTGATGGAAGAGCACTGGGGAAAGCTAGAGATACAACCATTGCTCTTGGTTAGTCTGTAACCTTTGATTTTCAGAAAATTGCTATTACGATTATTTCCAACTTTTTTTTTATCATCATCGTGTTTGCTTGAATGATTTTCATACTCAAAACTGAATTTGGATATCGTTTTTGTTTATTAAGGGCCTGTATCATCTGCAAATGGTTCTGCCCTGGCTAAGATTGGTTCTACGGTAAGTGCCTCCACGCACGTCTTTATGCTAGAGCAGCTCATGCCTGTATGAGAATGATTAGATTTTGTGATAGTTTGTTCTATATCATTTCAGACAATGTTGGCTGCTATTAAAATGGAAGTAATGACGCCTTCCATAGAGTCACCGGATGAGGGTTGCATAGGTTGGCCATTGTCAGCTTCTAGATATTTTTGGTCCTTGTTCTTCATTATCTTTACAATAACATCCTATATATCTAGGTGATATTGGGTCTGTTTTTTTTTTTCCAGCTATTGATTTCCATATGCCCCCAATATGCTCTCCGATTGTTAGGCCTGGGAGACCAGCTGAAGCCGCACCTGTGATTTCAAAGCAGTTATCTGACACCATTTCAAGGTACAGTTTCACCTTTTTTGCAATCTTACGTGATGATATTCTTTTAGTAAGTGTGAATGACAATCAAACTTTAGAAAACCTTTTGAATACTATTGAAATGTTTGGGATGGCTTTGGGATTAAAGGTTAACCTCCTTAGCGGTTGGTATTCATCGCAATGAGAATAGAATCCTAGAGGTATCTAACTTGTTTTCTTGTGGAGTGGGCTGTCTTGTACCTGACATGGGAATGCCTCTGGGGAAATATGAACTTTCAAGACTTTTGGGATTCGGTCATAGATAAATTAAGGAGAAATACTTCTCTCTTGGGGAGTAGCATTATCTCTTGTTCAATTAGTACTCTTCTCCGTTCCCTTATATCATCTCTCTTCAAAATGACTAGCAAGATTTGTTAATATTATAGAAAAGATCATTGGAGACTTTATTTGGAATTGGATAGCAATAATGGGGAAGGCAACCATTTGGTGAATTGGAAAACAACTTGCCTCCCCTTTGCTATTGGTGGCTTGGGGATTGGAAACTTAAGAAGTGGAAATATTGCTCCCATGACTAAATGGCTCGAGAGACTTCCTAAACAAAGGGAGACTTACAAGAAAACCCCAGGGGACCAAAAACGACCGTCCCTCGCTAGAACCATAAAAATTGAATAAAGCAAAGTAAAGACGTGATATCAACAACATACTTATCAAAGAACGACAAAAATCCAAGTTAAGTGAAGGGCACCCAAGAGAGAGAAGTGATTGAGGCCACTGAACAACCCTTCATAGAAGACAAATGGCTAACCAAGGGAAAAGAGAGGCAAGAGGGGAATCTCCCAACCAATAGTACTCCCAACCTAGCTTTTCTAGACTAAAAAAACTTTTTCTCTCATGCTGTTTACAAAATTAGCAATGACAAATTTATGCGTTTTAGGGAGGGAAAATGGCATAATAGGGATCCCCTTCGATTGACCTTTTCTTGCCTTTATGCACTGGCTAACTGGCTAACAGCAAAGACATGAATCTTTTGCAAGGCTAGAACGGTGAGCAAAACTCTTGGTTACTTAACTTTAGAAAGAATTTCAGAGACATTGAGAGTGGATCTCCCTGATGGATGTTTTGAATTATGTGGTTCTTAGGGAGGAGGATGATATTCATTATTTTGCAATGGTCTCGGTCAAGAAACTTCACTTTTAGTTTTCTTCTATTTATTTAGTTATAGTATGGGTATGGGGAGCCCACTCCTTGTGTTATGCTCATCCCCCACTAACCCAGAACAAGGATGTTAAATTATCAAGTCTTCAAACAGGGTGCTTGAAACTAGGATGTCTGGGATATCTCCAAACCTCCCAAACTCTTATAACTATTGGATCCTTGGAAATTTCAAGCAACTTCACTATCAAATCCTTCAATAAATTAGCCAGTGGCTAGGAATCCCAAAGTAAGACTACAACAAACTGATTTGGAAGAGCAGAAGCCCAAAGAAAGTTACATTCTTCTAGTGGACTTTTCTTCTTCGGTTTTATGCCTCTTGGTCGGTCCTTTCCTATGGGCGTCGATCTCAACCATATTTTTCTTTAACGTAAATTTACTAAAGAGATTTGGAAATTGGTGTTGAAAGAGTGTGGGCTGTTTTGGTGTTTTCTTGAAGAGGCCGCTTCTACTTTTTCTCAATTACTTTATGCTCCTTTTAAGAGGAAAGACAAAGATCTTGCTATATTGTAGAAAGTCTGGCTTGAAAGAATCGAGAGGCTTTTCTGAGGCGAAAGAGAAACAAGTGATTGTCTTTTGTAGCCCACTCTCGGGTCTATCCCCTTTTGTATTCATATTTCATGTTATCAATGAAATAGTTTCTTTTTGAAAAAAAAAAAACAAAAAAGAGAAACAAGTGATTCAATTTTAGTGTTTTTTTATGATGCTCTAGATCAAAACTCTTCCGTACTCGTTCTCCTTTTTTATTTCTGCGAATTGGAGGATGGATTTTTTTGTAGCTTTGTGTTAGACCTCCAATTGTAAATGTCTATGCTAGGAAGGGTAAAGGGGGAAATTCATCATCAAGTTAGTTATGGAGTGAAGGGGAGAACGTGTTATGAGTGAAGGGGAGAACGTGTTATGGGATAAAAGTAGGAAGTTAGTGGGAGTTAGGGGTCTTGTGTATTGTGTATGCTCAGTTGAACTGTAGGGAGAGTTTCCGGCCCTCTCGAATTGGCCGTCGGTGTGTACTGTGTTGATGTTTTGGTGTTTTGTCTTTGAATTCCAAGAATTAGTAAGGAGTATCCTTACACTTTGTTTGGTTTTGTTGGATGGATTTTCAATATTCTGTTGTTGTTCTGTCCACGGCCCTTTTCATGCTCTTTATATGTGATCCTAAAAACTTCATGCTGTTTAAGGGAGATTTGGTGAAAAGGATGCAACACACTCTTTTTTATATGTTTTTATTTTATTTTCTGATCTCTTATCCTTGTCCTAAAAGTCAATTTCATTTGAATCTAAAGTATTTGACTGCCTAATTAAGAAACTGATGATGTATGTGACCTTTTCAGTTCTGGGATGATTGATCTGAGAGAATTATCTCTTGTTAAAGGAAAAGCTGCTTGGATGGCATACCTGGTATGTACTTCAAATTTATGCATTGTTAATATCTACATTTTCTTGAGTCTAGAAGTATTTTGGTATTTGAAGTAAGGTCCACTACTGGTTTATCTTTATATTTTTTCCCTGAAATTTGTACTTGTGCTATCCTTACTCATACTGGACATTTTCTCTTTATAACATGATTTTTGGCTAGATTGCAGTTCATTATTGCAGTTAATAGTTTTTGATGAGATAGCAACTTGAAATGTGTTCCACAGGATATTTATTGTTTGGATGCCGATGGATCTCTTTTTGATGCTGCACTTCTTTCTGCAGCTGCTGCATTTTCTCATTGTAAGATTTCAGGCTCTCCACTAGTTGATAACTTGATAAATTTCTGCATACTTTAGTATATGTGATGCTTATGGCAGTAATGCTGGTTATGGGACATTTGTCCTCCATTAAGAACTGTTTTTCAGATTATAGATTGATACTTTATACTTTGAATCCTTTATACATAGACTTTTGTTACCAGATTACCTTCCAGTAATTTTATTTTTTATTTTATTCTTATTATTTTTTTATTTTTTATTTTTGGATATCCGTGTGTCCGGGTCAGCTTACGCACACCTCGACTATTTACGGGCCAACCACCTGATCCTACTACATTTGGTTGACAAGGAAACTCGTAGAATATTAAATCCTAGGTAGGTGGCCACCATGGTTTGAACCCATTCCCTCTAAGTCCTTTGTTATTTACATTGGCATTGACCACTTTCAGTAATTGCTTCCCTTTCTTCAAATTTCTTCTATGGTTATCAATATTTACAAGGACCATTTAGAATCATTTCTTAAATATCAAAGACTTAAGCGTCATTTTCCAAATTTCAAGGACTGAACAGAAACCAATTTAAACGTGGTATCATTTTCTGGGAAAAATTATTTCTGGTGAGAGGCACCCAAGAAGAGGTTGTAGATTGTACTTCATCTCAAAATAAATCCTCTCTTAAAAGTTTTTGTTTTATTTTCATCCAAA
>NW_019104574.1:409751-421162 GCF_001995035.1 Momordica charantia
ATGTCCTAATAAGCACTTGATTTAAATTTAAGGTGGTTTTGTGGTTTCTCACTCATAAATCTAACGGTGTAAGCCACACTGTGGCGGTCTCTTCTAATAATTTCTCCATCTTAGGGACTTTGGTCAACTAATTATCAACACAATTAGGCATGCAAAGAGGCATTGTTGAAAAGTATGTTGGATGGATCATTGAAACTGCTACATCATTCCTTCTGAGTAATTCTTCCAAATGGAATAAGGCACCATTAGAGGTCTGAGTACAAATTCTTGAAAGGAAAGAGAGCTTATCCTCTGTCTCAACAAGCGTTTTACTTGATCCCATTCTTGGACTATAAAATTTGTCAATGCTATGAACCATTATTTTTGCAAGGAAGCTTCAGGAGAAAGAATTTCATGATATGATTATGAATTAATATAACTCAATGCGTAGTGTTATTTAAAAAGTAATAAGCCAACTAATTGCCATGGTAAAGAACAAGGAAGGTATATATATATAAAAAAAAAAGAGAATACATAAGCTAAGCACTCTTTAGAACCTATTGGCTTGCATCAGGTACCCAATATGTGTTGGATATGATACTTTTCCTAATATTTATGCTACAAAGCCTACTGGTGAGCCTTTAATACTTAATGATTTTTTCCTCTTTAGGGTTTCAGGGTTTATAGTATGACTTGCACCCACGGTATGAGGGGGTATGGCATGAAGTAGGTTCAGTCCTTTGTTTCACCTCATTGGAAAACTTATGACCACCTTGATTTTATGATTTAACTTGTGAAAATTTTTATAGGTATGCATAAGCTATAGGGTAGCCCAATTGGAGGTTTTTTTTTTGGTAATTCCTTTGGCTTTGTAGGAAACTATTTAGTATTTTTCTTCGGTTAATAGTGAAGAAAAATCAAGAACTTCTTGTGTGTTATCTTCTGTTGATCCCATTTGAACCATGTCAGCGATTATTGGCTATTTTACGAGGCTTTATTTGAAGAATCTAATAATTGCTCTTCAAAAGCTAAGAAATGCTAATACGAGGTTTATCTTCTGGTGATCCCATTTGAACCTTGTCAGCAATTATTGGCTATTTTACAAGGCTTTATTTGAAGAATCTAATAATTGCTCTTCAAAAGCTAAGAAATGCTAATACGAGGTTTATCTTCTGGTGATCCCATTTGAACCTTGTCAGCAATTATTGGCTATTTTACAAGGCTTTATTTGAAGAATCTAATAATTGCTCTTCAAAAGCTAAGAAATGCTAATACGAGGTTTCTTTTTATGTTTTTTTATTTTATTGTTTGTTAACTTGGTAGTTTGAACTACTTTTAGGATGATTGCTTCTTTTTCCTCAGTTAAGCCATATTTTAAACTTCCTGGTTTATATTGTTAGTGCAAATCCCTGTTGTTGCTCTAAATGATGATGGGAAAGTAGTATTTGTCTCCGAGGAAGAAGGGGGAGAAAACTTTGAGAAGGAGCCTGTCAACAAAGAGAAAAGGAAACTGAAATTGAGCTCTATTCCTTTCTCATTAACATGCATACTCCACAAGAACCACATCTTGGCAGACCCTACTGCAGAGGAGGAGTCCATCATGGAAACTATTGTGACCGTGGTTTTAGATTTGTCGGGTCAACTCGTATCCTTCTACAAGCCGGGTGGATCCGTTCTTGCCTTTACATCTGCTGTTCAGGTTGGTCTCTTCCATCTCTGGAAAGTTTATTGATGGAATCCAATTCCGGATTAGCTCCCCGGATTTCTTCTTTCTTTGCTTTTTCCCTGTCTACTTCAGTTTGGTGAAGCTGGTTGGATTTTCAATCTGATATTGGATTGTGAAATTTGATTTTATTATAACGGTAATTTAAAGTGTTTGATTCTTTCAAAAGTGTTCTTGAAAATTCACGTCTATAGATGAAGCATCTGATTAGTATTTATTGGTTCTCTCAAAATTCATGTTAAACTCTAAATATAATTGTGATTTAAAGTGTGAGTGAATACATCCTTAGCTTTAAGCTAATGCACGAGCGGATGACATGGTTGCAGGATTGCGTTGCACTGACGAGACAGAGAGTGAAGGAACTTCAAGTGATTTTAGACGAAGCGATTTCTGGTATGGAAATTGACTAAGTTTTGGAGAGGCTTTTCTTCTAGAATGTAATGATTTGTAGGCTTCCAATTACACTTGTTTGGTTCTCCTGGTTTTGGTGATGATATTTGTTAACCATGAGGATTGTCTTTCTTAAGAGTTTGGTCTCACCAATCAATTTTGGTCCCTGGCAGGGGTTTGATTTCTACACTAAAGTTTTAAGGCAAATATTTATTTATTACTAATTCAAAAGTTCATTTCTCACTTTGATATGATGCATGTGGATGTTTAACCTCTGTAGTGTCTTTTTCTTCTTCTTTTTTTTTCTTAAAATATATGTAACGTACTGGTCCCTGTATTTATTTCTTTCTGTAACGATTGTAACAATTCAGTTCTTGTATCTTAAAAACGTAATGAATGAGTCTCTGATTTTGTAAAAAAGAAAGTCCTTATGTTCGAAAATCTTGTGATGAAGGCGTATGATTGGATAAATGATTGAACAACTTTTATTTTTTACCATAGTTGTTTCCTACGACTTCTTTCTCAAGAAGTACAACACGTAATTGAGTCAGTCATTTTTGGGTATCATGTCCTACCAGTGAGTTACTACGTATCCCTATCTTAGAAGGGCAGTCTACCACCTGCATTTCATTCTCTATTAGGGTCTCCTGCAAATTTAAACAAAAAATTTGACCCAATTACTTGAATCTTTGTATTTCTAAAAATATATAGACAATCGTTGTAAATAAAGATGCAAGTAAAAAATCATTGTAAAAAATGTGGGAAAATAATGAAATAATAAAATAAAAGGGGAAGTGCTCCACTAACTCTACTAGTTTACTTCACAAAAGAGGTCTATAAAAATTTATTATTTCAAGAAAAAAAAATATTAAAAAAAATTTAACACAAAAAAAGTAAAAGAAATGCTTAAAGTTTCTCGTTTCTTTATTCATATTCAGGTTATTGTCAGAAGTAACATTTCTTTAGAATGTGAAATTTTATGGTGTGATTGGCCACTAAAATAGAGTATGAACAGATTTTATAAAAAATGATATACAGGAACTAAATTGGACTTGGGAGTTATTTAGTAATGAAAAATACGTTAGTACCTTGACAAAATTTTATCTTATATTAAACAAACTATTCAATTTTAAAATAAAAGTGGTTCACAATAAAAATATTGTACTAAAAGTAAAAATAATGTGTTTATTAATTTTCCCTTTGACAATTTCAATATTATCCTTAAATTTTAAAGAAAAATTCCCTCCCTAAAATTTGAAAAAGTCTCAACTTGCATTAAAAAAAAATTGCACATTAAATGTGCGGCTAAGCCCAACACACTCCGATGCCTAAGTTAGCAAAGAGTTTCGTTGAGAGTACAAGAGTAGAGCTGAGAGCGTACCCAACACACTCCGATCTCTTTAAGTTGGTTCGAGTAGACCGACTTGATTGGGTTTGAGTCGGGTCTAGTTGGATGGTTCGACCTGGGTAGGTTGGCTCGAAAAGTTGGACTCACGTCACTTTCCTAACTTCACTTTATGGAGATTTGATAGCGTAATTTCACCCATTAAAAATGGCCTCCACTCTTTGGGCATGGAACTATGAAACTCAATTATGAAGAGTAATATTTTTTTGGTGCCCAATAAATATTGAAATTGGAAAATACTCAAGCTTCACGATGGTTGAATACAAATTGAAGTATGTAGAAACATATGCCCACATATATATACACACACAAACACATATGCGTGTGTACACATGAAAAAGGGAAGACCCTAGGAGGTCTAAGCTGCAGTTGAGTTATATATAGCTTCGAAAATAATAGAAAGCGAGAATAGTTAAACGGTAATTGACATATATCTTAAATCAAGAGATTGTGAGTTTGATTTCCCACATCACATATTGTAATTAAAAAAAAAAACTTCGAAAACAATAAAATGTAAATGAATATATATACAAAAGATCAAAGGAAAGTTAATCAGGTAAAGGACCTTTTCACCTTGGGCAATGCCCAACGCAAGTGCTGGAGATTTTTTATTTTATTCTTTTTTCAGCACATCGGCTCTGTCATTTTTGGACTCGAGGCCTATTTGGGTCCTTTTTTTTTACCCAAAGCCTTCATGGACGCGATAAACTTCCTATAAGCCTTTGACTTGTCATTAGTGACAATTTGGTTGAGGTGGTAGATCTTACCTCTTTCAGGGTCAAGTCTTCAATGAGATATATTGCTGTCAATTTTGCCTCCGCTTCAACCAAGTTCTCTATCCGGTCTACTTGATTGCTTAGACCTATAGACTTCGACCTTACATCTTACTAGGTCGAGTCTTCAATGAGATCTACTTAGCTATGTCGGTATGGGGTGATCAACTTTGCCTCTACCTCGACCAAGTGTCTGCTTGATCGCTTAAGCCTAGGGGTTTCGACCTTACCTCCTCAAGGTCGAGTTCTCAATGATGTCTACTTGGTTATGCCCGTTTGGGGTGGTATTTTGCCTCCGCCTCGACCAAGTCCTCCACAAGGTTTACTTGATCGTTTATCTTGGGGGCTTCGACCTTACCTCCTATGGGGCCGATCCTTCATAATGTAGTCTACTCGACTATGTTTGTTTGAGATGGTTAATTTTACCTCCACCTTGACTAGGTACTCTACAAGGTTTATTCGATTGCTTAGGCCTGAGGGCTTCGTCTTAACCTCTTATGGGGTTGAGTCTTCAATGAGGTCTACTCGACTAAGTCGATTTGGGGGTGGACAATTTTACCTCTGTCTGGACAAGTGTTCCATGAGGTGTACTTGATTGCTTAGGCACAAGGGCTCCGACTTCATCTCTCTATGATCGAGTCCTCAATCATAGCTAGAACTTTTATTTGTCCAACTCCTTAACAGGGATGAGACATTGCAAAACAATTAATTTATAGTACTTCTTTGGACATTTAGCATGTTGACCCGTCACACATAGGATGTAAGTGAAATAGGCTTAAAGTCCCCGACAAATGCTCTTATCTACTCAAGCTTGTCAGTACCCCTAAGAGTGTACCTTGCACCCTATATGTCTCTCCTCTTATTTATAGAGGGAGTCTTATTGAGTTGGTTCAGGTAGACTGGGTTGACTGGATTTAGGTCGGCTCGAGTCTGGTCATCCACTACCACGAACTCATCGACCTTGGTTACGACTCTTTTGCCTTCCCCCAAGGTTAGAGGTAGCTAGATGCTTCCCTCGGGGTTAGACCTTTCGCCCGAGAAGCTGACCAGCGTGGTGGGACATACTTTTAAGCTTGGTCGAGTCCCACCCAAGGGTTCGCAATACCCCCATGGTAATGGTAAGGACGTTGCTGTCGAAGTGCCTTTTGGTCCTGCGGCTAGGCACACAACTCTCTCCCACAGACTGCTTTAGGTATCCTCGCTGGACTAAAGACTCGACTTGGTCCTTAAGGTTGCAACAGTCTGCCACGTCATGGCCAAAGTCGCGATGGAATTTGCAATACTTACATCGGTTTGTTTTGCCTGCATTGTTATTTGATCGCTCGGGCCATTGGAGTAGGTTGTCGACCATGTCTCGTCGATCCGTGCTAGTATTTGGTGCACTGGGATATGCGTAGGGGTGTATTTCCCGAACCTAGCCGACCAGTCCGTTTTGGTATCGGATCAGGATGAGCTTGATTCCTTACGTGAGGTGCAGTTTGATCGGTCGACTTACCTTTGTCTCTTCAAAATGACTCCAGGTGTCTTTTACTCAGGGATTGCACTACAAGCAGCTCTTTTCCATCTATGTGTCACTGGATCATGGCCATAAGGTGGTGCATGTGGGTACAACGGTAATCGTTTGTGGTCCTACGCCTCACTGTCACTTTAGGATTCGTATGCATGTCTCCTACTCAAACTTACCCTCAACAGGTATGAAGCATCTACTTAAAGGTTCAAAATACCACCAGGGTAAGGACGTTGCGACCGAAGTGCCTCTTGTCGTACAGCTGGACATAAAACTCTCTCCCATGAACTCCTTTAGATGACTTCGAGAGTTTCTTACATAGGGATTCCACTTCAAGCAGCTCTTCTCCAGTTATGTGCCGCTGGATCAGGGCCATGAGGTGGTGCACACGGGTACAATGGTAACCATTTATGGTCCTACGCCCCACTGTCGCTTTAGAATTCGAACGCGTGTCCTGCTCAGACTTACCTTCAACAGGTATGCAGCATATACTTAAAGGTATATATTGTGTAATCTAATATTGGAATATATATCACTAGAAAGCTATATATTATATAACCATTTGGAGCAATATATGTTTATCATATTATATTATGATCATTGGAATATATTATATAACTTAATAATTTAGAAATAACGGCCATATACAGAATCAATGAAACCAAATTGAAATTAATCTTTGGTGGAAAAGTAAGAAGGAAAATTTTTTCTAGAAAATAAAGAAAAAATAATAGAAAGGGCAATGAGGAAAAAAGAACTTATAGTTGAAAATAAATAAACTTATAGTTTAGTATATAATAATAAAATGTATATATTACATAATCTTTTGGAACGCAGGATGTTTATCATAATGTAAATTAGAAGATTAAAAAGAAAGATATACATATATTTTTTTTAATACAATGTGTGGGGGTGGGGATCGAACTCACAACCTCCTCACGCTGGAATAATGAAACAAAAAAAGAGGAAGGCTAGAATGGAGGTTACTGGCACATTCTCGTTGAAGTACCGTACTTGCAACATTCAATGGTAAAGCGAGCAACATAGGCCTTAAGATATCCGTCCAACTTTTGTTTAATGAACATAAGGCGGGTCTCGGTCCGCCTGTTGACGCATGAGTAATGAAACTGATCGACAAACTTTCGAAAAAGATCTTGGTACATTGAGATGGAGAGTTGGGGCAAGTCTGGGAACCATTGCCTGGCGAGGCCGACGATAAGCACGTTGGCAGTGAACGACTCTTGAGTTATCTCCAGAGGTTCATAGTGGACCGTGGATCCTTTGTTTCTGTTCCTAGTTTGTTTCGCACTCGATTCAAGATTTCCTTCTTGATGCGATCAAGCTCCTCCACGCTGATCCCATTGTGGGATCTGCTCGAGTGGCTGGATGTGTCGGTGCTTGTTTGGGGAGTCTGACTACTGTTAGGGGATCCTTTTCATTAAGACCTTCTTGGGGCACTGCATGGGATTCCCCTTTGGTGGTCTGACCGGTGCCCCTGCTTTCATTCGCTGGTGTGGCAGCTTTTCTGGCACGGTCGGTTAAGATGACATCGATCAGTCTCCTGATTTGAGAGGACATTTAGGTGTTCATCGCCCGTACCTCAGCTTGGAGTCCCGAGCTTCTCCTATGAGGGTTTCCCACCTTTCGCTTCTCGAGGTTACCCATCGGGCAAAGTGGGTGACCCGAGTTCATGACTCCCTTGTCGTTATGGGAATTGGGGGAGTGATGGCTGTCTAGACGGCAGGCTTGCCAGGTCAACGCTCCTCATTGACGGATTAAATTGAACGACGACTCCTTGTCGGAAGACATTGTCGAAGTGTCTTAGTGAGGGGTATAGAGCTTTTGTCGGACTTAAAAATGTCCTCCCCACAGACGATACTAGCTGTTGACGACGAATTTTGGAGTGATCCACATGTCCTTTAGAAGCATAGGGTACCAAAGGGCAAATGAGTTTGCAACAAGAAAACTCGACGTCGGTACGGTGTCACGCCTAATACACTTCGACAATCACATTAGTTATCAGAATAAGAAAATAGGAGTAGATACCTAGAGAGTTTAGTGACAAGTTTTTCATTTACTTAGTAGGGAAGGGTCTTGCCCTTTTTATAGGTGCGATGGCCGACCAAAAATGACAGTGGTTAGAGTTACAGGGGCACATCAGGTTGTACCGTCTGATAGAGGTGTGTCGAACATTTCCAACAATCTACAATGGCGCCTCTGCCTGCCGGTTTGTCCCCCTACAGCCGTACATTGCAGGATGCAGCCCTCGACATCCAAGTCCTAGTTTTGCATCGACCATTGAAAATAAAGTAGATTTTTAATAAAATATAGGTCAAAATCTCACCTTTTCTTTTATACTCTATTGTCTTCCCTCTTTTTATCATCCAACAAATTCCTCTCCCAGAACTTTAGTATTTTTCCAAACTTTTCTATCTATATCTTATATTTCTTCATCTAACGCTCTAAAATTGATCACTTTAATTTCTCTCGTTACAATATTTGTTTCTCTTTTTTATACTCTATTGTCTTCCCTCTTTTTAACATATGCTTTCTCTTTCCAAAATTCCTCTTTTTTTCTCTAACTTTAATCTCTTTGAAATTTATCAAACACTTTTTTTTCCACAACTTTTCTTAACCAATTCTTTCTCTAGCTACTTTTTTCCCTTTTTATCTTTGTAAAAATTTCTCTCTAAAAATATCTCTCTAATCTGAACTTTATTTCTTGTCTTTACATATTTCGCTCTAGTTTATCTTTCTAACTTTTTGAAGAAACAGAAAAACAAAATCAATTATCAAATTTATTTAATTTAATATTTGTAAAAAAAAACATATCAAACAATAAACAATCAACATGTGTGATCTTTTATTTTTAAAAACAGAAGAGCAAAAAATCAAAAACAAAATGAGAACTTAAAAGTTATTAAATTTTGTATCAACACCTCCATTGCGGCTTTGTTTCTCCTGGAAACTTAAAAACATTTTGCAGATCAATTTTGAAAAACAAAATTGAACACCTGTGAAAGGTCTCACAAATAATGAAATACAATTTCATGGTGGAAATATCCACGTGTCAATGTCAAACTCATGATAATAGATTGGATGATGAAGTTTTAATTTTTTCTTTCTTTTTTATATCCGTGTCACGCACCTCAACTAATCACGAGCCAACCATCTGACCCTACTACATTTGGTTAACAAGAAAAATATTAAATCTTAGGTGGGTGGCTACTATGATTTGTAATAATTAAATCATAGGTTGCACGTACTAAGTTTTAATATTCTAATTCCAATTTCATATTTTTAATAAACAAAAAACAATTACCAAATACTTTTTTACACTAAATAACCCTGTTTCAATTTCAAAAAAGAAGGTAAGAGATGGTCAGGAGAAATGAGTAAAGTACCTTAACCGTTGAGCTATGCTCGTGTTAGACGATTAGGACCTCTTTGATTCAAGAACTCCTACTCCAACCTAATCATGGTGACAATCTCTATTTGATTCAAGACAAACAGAAAAAAAAATCAAGTCATTAAAAAGAACCAACAGAAAATGCTCAACCAAAAAGTTAGGAGTACTTTATTATTATTTTTTTTTAATATCCGTGTGTCCGGGCCAACTTACGCACACCTCGACTAATCACGGGCCAACCGTCTGACCCTACTACATTTGGTTGACAAGGAAACTCGTAGGATATCATATCCTAGGTAGTTAAGAGTCCTTTATTTTTTTTCGAACATAAGGCAGGGCAAAAAAAACCCAACACAATAATGCTACACAAAGTTTATAAGACGGGGCATGGCGACCGCAGATGAATCTGCCATCAGCAGATGTAGAATGCCTCTTGGAGGCTCATCACACACGTGATATCCTATGAGTAGATTACAGGCTCTATTAGCTAGCCAATTCGCACAGTAATTAGCTTCTCAAAAAACGTGATGTATCGATACTTCCCAATCCCTATCTATCAGCTGGAAAGGCTTTAATAATGTCGTGGGTTGAGTGTGTTTGCGTATCAGATTGCACGCAATTTGTGAGTCTGATTCCACATGAAGTTTTCTACAACCCAACTTCCAGGCAAGCTCAAGCCCAGATTGTATTCTCCACAATTCTGCTGTAATTGCTGTAGCAAAACCAAGGTTTTGTTGAAAACCTTTCACCCAGCTTCCATCAGACTTCCGGATTACCCCACCTGCTCCTGCCCATCCTGGATTTCCATGAGCTGAGCCATCAGAGTTCAATTTCAGTAATTTCTTGGTGGAGGCTTCCAACGAATATCCACCCACCGATGCTTTTGCTTTCTCAAAAGTGGCATGGCTAAACTCCAAGCTTAGCAAGATCTTTCCGATGTCCTCTGACCTATTGTGGCTGGGTTCTCTGGCCATTTTGACGTCGGATCAAAAATAGCTTTGTTCCTCCAAGACCAAAGTAACCAACACCCGACCGCAAAAAGTTTTGGCCAATCTTCAATCGGTGCCTCCGTCAGGTTGATCAAAAGCCATTGCTGCAGGTCACAATTAAAAAATTTATTAGAGAAATTAACGGGAACTAATTCTGCCCACACTTTCTGGACAATAACACAATCTCTCAACACATGAATTAATGTTTCCGACAATTGTGGGCAAAACGAGCAATTATCCAATATGCTAATATGCCTTCTAAACCTTTCATGGTTAGTGAGGAGTCTTTCATGCCCTACAAGCTAAAGGAAAAAACATATTCTATATGGCCCTTCCCAATTCCAGATAGTTTTCCATATTTTGTTTTCTGAAACTGAAGATTTCAAAGATAGCAGATTTTTATATGTTACGGACACCGAATAGTCCCCATTCCTAGAACCAATCCAAACTGGGTAATCAGGTAGATTGATTGTCTCATCTGGCGGATTTATACTTGCAATAGCTAACGATATTGATTGATTAACTCTATTTGCAAAGATTTCCCAATTCCAGCCTCCCATTTCTAAAACATAATCCTTAATAGGTCTATTTCTTTCAAAATCTGGAACATCAATCCCATCCATAGCTTCTATAATGCTTTCCCATTGACCCATCTATCTAGCCAAAATTTAGCTGTACAACCATTCTCAATTCCCCAACCCATCCCACGATTAATTTCATTCCATGCTCCAGCTAAAGAATTCCAGAGCCAAGAGTCTCCTTGCTTTACAACCAAGCTCCACCCATCCCTCCACCTTCCTTTATACTTATTTATGAGCACTTGAGCCCAAAGATCGTTTGGTCGGCTGATTAAACCCCAGCCAATTTTGCCAATCAGAGCTATGTTAAATTCTTTAAATCGGTGTAACCCAAGTCCCCCCTCAAACTTTGGCTTTGTGACCAAATTTCAATTAAGGTGTATTCTAGATTTTCGAGCGGTATGCCCCCATAAGAAATTCCTACAAATCTGGTCAAGTTTGTTACAAACTACTACTGGAAACTTAAAAATATGCATAGCATATGTTGGCAAAGCTTGAAGGATCGATTTAACTAATGTCGAGCGCCCTGCTAAAGATAGAGAAGCCGCAGACCAGTTACAAAAACGAAGATTAACTTTGTTTATTATGTCCTGAAGGACCGATGCTCTAAATCTTCCATGTATAATTGGAATTCCTAAGTACTTCCCAACATTAGATG
>NW_019104574.1:421362-466506 GCF_001995035.1 Momordica charantia
CCTCAATTTGCTGAAAGTTGGCCTCTGCAAACAATAATATATCATCCGCAAACATTAGGTGAGAGATCATCGGTCCCCTGTTACCTACCCGAATAGGCCTTCATCTACCTGTATTAACAGAGTCCAAAATACAATGTGATAATTTCTCCAAACACAACACAAACAAATAAGGTGATAGAGGACACCCTTGCCTAACCCCTCTATGCATTTTAAAAGCACCCGTAGGCTCCCCATTCCATAGAACCCGCATTTTTGTTGAGCATACACAGTCCATAATAGCATTCTTTAACTTGGATGGAATGCCAACTAGCTCAAGAGTTTCGTTCAGAAAGCTCCAAGAAATTCTATCATACGCCTTTTCTAAGTCCACCTTAACTAACATAAACTTCTTAGTTCTTTTTAATTTGTCCATTGTATGAATCAACTCTTGGGCTACAATAATATTATCTTGGATGTGCCTACCCGGGACAAAACTAGCTTGGTTAGAGTCCTTTATTTGAATGATTAAATTAGGTAGACAAACTGGAAGCTGCCCCTCCTCCATCTTCAACTTCAACTGAAAACAGAATGGGTTTAGTTGGAGCAGGCAAACGGCCAATGCTGTCGACTTTGTCTCGCTGCTTAGGGGGCGGCCTCGCTGCTCGTGGCAGAAGCCTGCCCTTCTTTTCAAACCACTCGGGCTTGAGCAGCGCCCGAAACCCTAATTTGTTGTAGTACACTTTTCTAACAGTCCCACCCGCAGCTTCAACGGCTTCCTTTGCCCTAACGGTCACCCTCAACACCTGAAAACATCACATTTATATTTAAGATTAGTTCAAAGTGTACGAAACTCCTACTAGATTTATTCTCCGAACAATCAGACATGTGGTTCATAATAACCAAGTCGTATCCGAAAACTAGCAGTTCGTTAATCCTCCTGGGCCCACATAACTAAAATTTCTGTCCTTAACTATTTGTGTCAATGAATTAGTATTTAATCCACGATCCAATTGGTTAAAGATGAGAGTTCAAAGCCATGACAAAACTATAAAATAAGATTTCTACAATCTCTTTCTAATTTGTCAATATCATATTGAACTAAGCATATCAATCATCAAGCAAATAACGGAGCCAGAAACAAAGAAAATCTACCATTCCTAAAAACACTTCTTTCATTGAAGAATGAAAAAAATACAAAGGTACCTGACAGAAAAACCAACCCCACAAAAGGAGCCGAACTAAAACAAGAAGCTTTGATCTAACAAAATAAGACCTATAGGGTAATTACAAAAAAAAAACCTTATCCACCGATACCAAAGAGAAACATGAAACCTAAACAAGCGATCAAATTTCCTCCCAAGATCTCCCGACCCCTTTAAAAATTCTATCATTTCTTTGAACCCAAAGACCCATAAAATAGCACAAAAGCCGGCAAACCACGAAAGAGCAGACGAAGGAGAAGCTCCCCACTATAGAACTGCACCATGTAGGCTGAGCAGCCGAGCACTGATTCAGAGCACTACAATGGCCAAGATTTATAAATATTGACACAGAACATTACTCAATCTACCATTCCTTTGCCTACTACATTCCCAATACATATTGAAAAATTCCCAAGCAACTGACTCAGATCACTACAATAGCCAAGATTTATAAATTGATACAGAATATCAGAATAACTAGAAAGTATATAGGTTTTGAAGATAGTGTCAGGAAAAAGCATAAACATCTCTCGTAGAGAAGATTTACCTCTAGGTGAATTGGCCACTTAATATGTTCGGCTCCACGTCCCATCAACCTTACCCCATCCTGTATTTGCTTTCCTATTGCACCTGTATCCTGTTTTCACAATTGTAAGCATAATAATACAATATTAAGGAGCAAGTAGTTCTGGCTTTTGACAAACTTAAAACCATTCAAGATATAAATTATATGATACCTTGAGTGTTTTCATGGTGATCAATTCAGAGGAATCTATTTTTCCAGCATTTATAAGTTTGGCAATCTTTCCCAGACAAACTGGCTGTCATGAAACAAAAGCAACAGTAAAAAAATACGTAATACGCGAAGAAAAATCCTGCCAAAGATTTTCATCTTATATTACATACTAAATATTGTTAGAGACCTAAAATCAGAAGATATTATTTGAGCTAAACGTTAAGTAAATGCAAAGTGCAGAAGGTAAATCTTTTAAAAGTCATGCAATATTAATTGCCTATTACATGATATTTACTGATAGTATGTCAAAGATTGATTTTTTAAGTTTATAACTACATAGTTTAACATTGAAAAGGATAAGATGTGTCTGATGAAGAAATATTTTTTTTTTTTTTTTTGGAAACGAAATGATTTGATGTAGCCTACTTAGAGGTATGTTTTTAAGGAATGAATTAATGCCTCTTATTGAAAGAGCTGAATCCTATTTATAGGATTCTTAGCTTAAAACTACAAGGGTAAACAGAGTTACCACGGGTTAAAACTAAACCCACTAAAAGATAAGCTTTAAAACAAAAGCTAATAACAGAAACATTAACAGCAACTACTAATTACATCAATTTCCCCGACCCAAAAAACCAACTCGTCCTCGAGTTATTGAGCTAAAGTAAACTCGTCCGGAGGTTGATAGCCATATATGTCTGCAACGTTAAACACGGGGCTGATGTTGTAGTTGTGTGGTAAGTCGAATTTGTAGGCGCATTGGCACCGTACTGTTCTAGGACAGGAAAAGGGCCAAGCTTTTTCTTCTTCAACTTGTTATAGGTGCCTGCTGGAAATCAACTCTTCCTTAGGTAAATCATCACAACATCTCCAACTTGAAACTCCTTGAACCTTCGTTTTTTGTCTGCTGTAATTTTGTACTTCTCATTTGATTTAGTAATATGGTCATGGACCTCCTGGTGAAGTTCGGCAAATTTGGTGGCCATTTCCTCCACTTCTAAACTGATATCAACAGAGGAAGGAAGATTAGTGAGGTCAAGTGTTAGTCTAGGAATTTTAGTGTATACAACCTCAAATGGGGACTTCTCTGTTGTTCTATTCTTCATATTGTTGTATGCAAACTCGACTTGTGCAAGTGTTAAGTCCCATTGTTTAGGATGATCCCCACTAAGACATCGTATGAGATTGCCGAGAGATCTGTTTGTAACTTCTGTCTGGCCATCCGTTTGTGTGGATGACTAGTTGTGCTGAACTTTAAACTAGTATCGAATTTTTTCCACAACGTTCGCCAGAAATGACTTAAGAACTTCACATCTCTATCAGAGACAATTGATTTAGGAATGCCATGGAGGCGAACAACTTCTCTAAAGAATAAGATGGCAATATAAATGGCATCCGAAGTCTTTTTACACGCTAAGAAATGTGTCATTTACTAAATCTGTCCACGACTACCATTACGGAGTCAAAGCCCCTTTGTGTCCGAGGGAGACAAAGGACAAAGTCCATTGATAGGTCTTCCCATATATTTTCTGGTATAGGCAGGGGAGTGTATAGGCCCGTGTTTTGAGTAGTTCCTTTGTATGTTTGACATAGGAAACATCGGTCAATATAGTTGGCTACATCCTTGCAGAGTTGTGGCCAAATGAATCGCATAGTCAGTATCTCAATAGTGTTGTCCCATCCCAAATGGCCAGCTAATCCCCTGAATGAGCATCTTTAATAAGGGCCTCCCAAAGAGAGGTATGGGGCATTGCCCTTAAATAGGAAGCCATCCACTATATGGTAATCATCGGATGCTGTATGTGTTTGGCATTTGGTCCAGATAGCACTGAAATCCGAATCTCCTTCGTACGAGTCAGCGAGATGTTCAAAGGCAATGATCTCCCCCTTTAGAATGGTTAACAAGTTTCCTTTTCTACTCAAACCATCTGCAGCTTTGTTAGTGATGTCAGATTTATGTTTGATGACAAATTCGAAGCGTTGAAGAAAGGAAAGCCAACAAGCATGCATGCGGCTAATAGATTTTTGTGTGTGCAGAAATTTAAGTGAAAAATGATCCGTAAATAGGACAAATTCTTTGCTCAAAAGATAATGTTTCCATTGTTTCAATGCCCTAACTAAGGAGTAAAGTTCTTGCTCATAGGTGCTCCATTTTTTTCTAGATGGTCTTAGTTTTTCACTAAAATACTCTACGGGGTGGTTATTTTGGGAAAGAACAGCTCCAATTAGAAAAAGGGGAAAGATGATTACAAAAAAGAATGACGACCCACAGGCAGGTTACAAAAAAGCTCTCCAGTTAGATAGCATGGAGGCAAAGCTATAATAGTGAAAGAGGGGGGAGCATTTACACCAAGTAAAGACCAAAAAAACAATGGATTCAAAAGTGGCAAGTGGAGAGCGTTCCAAAGCTTGGAAGATTCGACAATTCTATTCAATCCACGTAGTCCAAAGAAGAGCCCGAATGAAGTGGGTCCATAGGCTAGCTTTTTCTTTCTTGAAAGGGTGACCAACAAGAGTCAAAGCAAGCAAGTGTGACATATCAGTGGGGAGGGCGACCGACCTTCCAAAGAGGGGAAAAAATTTGTTCCAAAAGGCTGTTGTGTAGGGGCATGTGAGGAAAACATGCCCGATGGATTCGTTGTGTTGCTTGCAAAGAGGGCACCAATGTGGAGATAAGGCCATATAAGGCATACGTTGCTATAGCTTGTCGTGTGTATTCAATGCTGGAGGCTAGTTTCCCAAAGGAAGAATTTAATCTTCTTTGGGTATGAGTCCTTCCAAATTGCTCTATAAAGATCCGTTGGAGGAGATGTTGAGTTAATACTTTGGAGGTCTTTAATGAGAGAACCGATGGTGAAGGATCCATGGGATTCCAATCTCCAAGAAATGGAGTCCCTATTCGATGAAGGCTGTTTTGAGGAAAGGCAATGTAGAAGAGCAACTAGCTCAACAATCTCTGCATCCTTGAGGTTTATGCGAAAGCTCAAATCCCAAGATTTGGTTTCATGAGACCAGAAGTCCCGAACATGGCCAGGTTTCCAGGTTTCCTGCGGGAGTGAAGGGGATTGTGAAAGTCAAGAATGGAGTATTTTGCTTGTATCAATCGCCTCCATAGGGCCATTTCCTCTATTAGGTACCTCCAATTCCATTTTGCTAAGAGGGCTGTGTTTTTGGCCTTGAAGCTTATGATTACATACCATCTATAAAGGTTTTGGCCCCGCTTGTCCGATGTCCCCTTCCATAGAAAATTCCAACCAGTTCTATCAAGTTTATTGGCAACCTTGGTTGGTAATGAGAAAAGAGAGAGGAAGTATATGGGGAGATTGGAGAGAGTGGCATTAATAAGGGTGAGTCTACCTCCTTTGGATAACTGTGTATGCTCCCAAGAGGAAAGCCTTTTTCTTATTTTCTCCAAGATAGGATCCCATGAAGTGAACTTACTCTCAAGTCTTGGTCGATAAGGCTGATTCAAGCTCTCCATTTTCTGATGAAGAAAGAAAATTTTTATTCCATGCAGTGAACTTACTCTAAAGTCTTGGTCGATAAGGCTGATTCAAGCTCTCTATTTTCCAAGATTCTTTAAGGAATGGGATTATGAATGCTACCATTAATGAGATATATATTTGCCTCATCCCTAAAGAGATAGATGCTCGTACACTGGGTGACTATAGGCCTTTTAGTCTTACTTTATGTTAGTACAATATTGTGCCTCAGGTTCTCAATAAGACTTAAAAGTCCTCCCTTTTACCATGTTGAAGCAGCAATCGACCTTTGTAGCGGGTTTGACAAACTCGTCTCTTGTTGCAAATGAGCTTACTGATCAATGGAAGAGGAAGGAAAGAAATGGGTTAATGTGAAACTAGACAATGAAAAGATCTTCGACAAAGTGAATAGGGACTTCCTTGATGAGATCCTCATAAAAAAGGCTTCCGTATCAAATTGAGAAGACGAATTGGAGACTATATTTCTTCCACAAATTTCTCCAATGACTGCCCGAGAGGTAAGATTTTATATTTCTGCTTCTAGGGGTCTTAGACAAGGTAACCCACTTTCACTTGGATAGGAATGCTATAATGATATAATTAGGAATGTTATTAGGATATTAAGGGTATATTAGTAATTAGTTGAGAAGTTGTTAGGAGATTTATTATAAATAGAGTAAAGGGGAAGGATGAAGGCAAGCAATTGGTTAGTATGGTTTAGGCTTGGGTAGGATTACTCAAGAGAGGGGAGGGTCCAACTCCCTCGAATTACTTGGGAGTTAGGGTAGTTCTTCTATCTTTTATATTTCAATATATTTCTAGTAGTTTTTTTTTTGTTCATTGAGAATATTTCAATATATTTCTAGTAGTTAAAATTCAATAAAAAATCTATCACACCTTTCCTCTTTAACATGGTGGCTGATTACCAAAGTAGACTTTTGACACAATGACTCTATACACATTCATCCTCTCCAATTTCTCGATAATGCTATTTTATTCTCCACTCATAAGGATTGCGCTATCCAAAGCCTCTTTTATATCATCATGTCCTTTGAGGAGGCATCGGATCTTTGAGAGGTTGTGGAGGAGGAGGTGGTTGTCTCCTTCGCCAACAAATTTGGATGCAAGGTGGAAACTTGGACGAATACATACCTTGGACTTTCTTTGAAGGGAAATCATCAAAGACTTATTCATTATCGTGTGTCCAGGTAGGTTAGAAATGGGGCTTCGACTTCTTTCTGGCATGATAGGTGGTTGCTTGAGTCACCCTTAGCCCTCCATTTCCCTCACCTTCTTTATTCCCCAACACAACCAAGCATCTGTGAAGGATTTGTGGAAGAATGACATTAGGTATTGGGACTTAGTAGACATCTCAAGGATGTTGAAATTGAAGAGTAGGTTGAACTTACAAACCTTATTTCATCCATCCAACTCAACCAATCTGAGGATTTTTGGGTATGGAAGCTAGACTGCAAGGGTCAACTTCTCTCCTTCATTTCGGCTCAAAAGAGAACAATGCTCATCCTTTACTTGCAAAATCTATTTGGGGAGAATTCTACCTAAAGATCAAATTCTTCATTTGGGAGCTTGCACATAAGGGTATAAACACCCAAGAATTACAGCAGCATATGTACCACATATGGAATCACAATCATATATATTCTATACTTGCTCTTTTATCTCAAGATTTTGGGATGAGGTACTATCTTCGTTCAATTGGACAGTGGCTTCACCGGTTGATTTAAAGTGTCTCTTCTCATATATGCTCACCGTTCAGAGGTCACCCCTTCAAAAAAGAACAGGAGCTCCTTTGGAAGCACACCATTAGAGCATTTCTTTGAGCAGCATGGAATGAAAGGAACCAAAGGCTCTTTGTTCAAAAAGAGCAATCCTATGATAGAGTTTTTGATAATCTTATTTGTCATGCTATCTCTTGGTGTAAATTGCCACCTCTCTTTCATTCATATAGTTTTGTTTCTATATTGACCAATGGCAGAACTTTCATGTAACTCCTTTGGCTTTTGGGATTTTCTCTCCCCCTCAAAAAAAATGTAAATCTAACATAAAGTTTCTAGTAAGAGGCAAGATATGATATGGATATTAAGGACTTCAAGATGAAAATGGAATCCATTATGCTAGCAAACTAATGCAAAAAGTTAAACATATAGCAATTGGGAATTAAGCTTTTCCTTGTAGAATCACAAAACTATTTCAACGAAGCAATAACATGAAAAAATTAATTAAAATACCTGAAATGTGAGGCTGAAAGGATTTTTAAAGCCTCTTTTGGGAAGCCTACGACGAAGCGGGGTTTGACCGCCTTCAAACCCCAGCTTCCCAGAACCTCTTGCTTTCTGGCCCTTGTGACCTCTACCTGCAGTCTTCCCCTTCCCAGAACCAATCCCACGCCCCTTTCTCGTCTTTTGTTTCCTCGGAACTTTGTCTCTCAAATCATTTAAACTCAAAAGGCTGTAAGCTCGAAAACCCAAGACATTTCCAGATAGAGGGAAACCTACAGTCCGATCAAGACTAGAGATCCTCTGGAACTCTAGGAATGGATATGATAATGCTTGCTTTGTTACAATAGCAGGTGTGGGATGAGTGCAAGCTGAGGCAAATGAGCTAGAGAGCAAGAAACTGAGACGTCTTAGTAGCATTTCCTTTTCCCTTTTACGGTTTGAAACCTGCAACAGAGGGAAACATTACTCAAGCAAATTAGAAAAAGAGAGAAAAAGTGTGAAAGATTGCTGCATTATGAATGAAGGTACTGTTTTCCTGTTTAATTTTTGTAATATACAGAGCATCAAGTGAAAAAATTCTAGCTTGACCATGTATTCACAATAAAAATTTAACAAAATAACCTATACATATTGAAACATGTTATCTTCAAATTTGAATTCTCAACCTTGTCCAAACAGATATAAAACATATTTGATACAAATTGGAATTCAGCAATTAAATTAGACATGTAGCTTTGGCCACCCACGAACTTTTAGAATGAGTTTGTTATCTAAAACAAAACAAAGCTTATGACATTATTCAATTCACCTTAATCCATGAACCTTCCAATATGAAATCTACTGTTCTATTTCGATGAATTGTCAAAGACAAAAGAAAAATTACGATAACAAACATATTTAGTTGTACTATTAGAGGGAACAGATTCTAACTCGGAAAATAGAAAATGATTGAAGTCCTTGGAGTGCCAACAATAAAGCAAATAATAAAAATGAGTTTCAATTTTCTAGCAACTAAGAAGCACGGGGATATGGATACGAGACACGGACACGTAAATTCGGATACGATTATTTTCTTTTAATATTTTTTTAGGATATATGTAAATTTAACACAAAACAAATGCTAAATAAATGCATAATTATAATTTCAATACTCTTATTCTTGGATTTATAAAATATGATAATTAAATTTATAAAATAAGAAAAAAAATAAACAAGGACTAAGTGGACAGAAACAAAAAGCACGAGGAAAAAATATCATTTTACTCAAAATTGGAGTTGAAAAAAAAAGAAGAAGAAAGGGACGTAAAGGAAAATTGTTTTTTAGTATACGAAAATGAAAGAAAAACAGAGGGTTAGAGAGGAAGAAGAAAAAAAAAGTTAGGTTATTAGAGCTTACCTAAGAAGAAAAAAAATAAGAAAAACAGAGGCAGGGGTGGCGTCGGCGGCAGCAGCAAGGGCTAGCATCGGCGGCGGCAAAGAAAGCGTGCAACGGCGACGGCGACAAAGAAGGCGTGCACCGGCGTAGGCTTCGTGGAGTGGGGGGTGTGTTTTGTTTTCGTGGGTAGTTATTAGGTTTTTATCATTTATTTGTTTTTTTTTAATTAGTAATGGCCATTGACCTTTTTATTTTGGCCTGAAAACCCACAACAGTATCATCTCCGTGTCCAAGCCATATCATACCAAAATATTGTAGATTTTAAAACTTATTTTAAAAATATTGTAGTTTTAAAAAAATTGAAAGTTGGTCATCTATGACGACCATTTAGACGTGGCGCCACGCGGGCGTCACGTAAATTTTTTTTAAAATTTGAATATGGTCGTCTCTATCCGGTTCATTTCTAGAAAAAAAAAATATAAATTTTTATATTATATATTATTTAGTAGTTTTAATATAAAAAACTTCTTAGTGGTATAGTGGTGTACTACTACCCTAATATCTCTGGTCGGACACGTGTCCGACACAGATACTTGGTCCAAAAATGTGTGTCGGTATTTCCTAGTCAAGTAATTACTAAACAAGTTCAACTACTAAAATAAAAGTTCCTAAAACTTAATAATATTACGCTTTGATAAATATGACAATTCAAACAAAATGGATTCCATTTTCATCTTGAAGTCCTCAAGAATCCAAAGGCAAAAGAGACAAAACACAAACCAAAAAATTTATTTTCAGGGAAAGAACAACTTTCACTCAGAACAGAAGAAAGAATACACAAGAGCAATACCCTAGTAAGTTTGCTTTTGGCTCTCTTTGAGTACGATAAATGTGGGGTATGAGAATTTTAACCTCTAATCTCAAAGGAAGCTGGAGAGCTAAATATATCGGGCATGATTTGAATATCTAACATTTTAGTCAAAGATATATACCTTAAGCATTTGAATTATGCATAGGTCGACAAAAAGTTTTCAACTAACTATATTATTTTATAATTATATTTCATAAATGTATGAGATATTGTTAGAGTAACAACATTACTCAACTTTATTTTGTTTAGGATTATGTACAAATATAATGTAACCTAATTTGGTAGAATTGAATTTGATGATGAATAATGAGCCTAAGGTGATGCAAAAGTAGACTTCAACGTTATGAAATAGAGAATAATTGGCGTAAGTTGATGCAGAAGTATGAAAGTTATATTACAAAAATGACATATATTGTACTAATCAATGGCAGATTTACGGTAAGCTACTGAACTTTAGAAAATATACATATTGGTTAACAATATGACATAATTTCTGCTTTGTATGGTTGCACGTGTTTCACTGGCCCCCAATACTTGAGTTTTAGTCCATTGTACGATTCTCAAAAAAACTTTTTTCATATAATTTGTCAATTTTTAAGAGGAAAAAATTAAGTAATTTTTACAAAGGAAAAGAAAAAAAAACCATAAAACTGGTGATTGTGTTGTTTCTTATAAAAAGATTGAAATTTTTCTTTACATAAACATGTCCATTTTTAGAAAACGAAAAAAATTATTGTTACTATAAATTATTGTTTTTAAGCTGTTTTTCATATACTTTGTTAATTTTTAAAATGTAATATATATATATATATATATATATATATATATATTTTAAGCAGTTTTTAAAAAGGAAAAAAAATCATAAAATTCATGATTTTTTTTATTTCTTATGGAAATTTTGATTTTTTTTTCATATAAATATGACCATTTTTTAAAAAAATATTCAAATAATAAAAGATTTATGTTTGTGAGATATTGAGTGGTGGAATGGTTCAAACCTTAATTTTTTAAAAGTGATTTTCTTGTTCACCATTTTTAAAGGGTCCAATCACCATTCTAACTCCTTTTAAATATCGTTGAGGGAGAAATTCGAGGTGTCGAGAGTTAGGGATGATATCGAGCCGTGGAAACACAGACTGTTAGCAACGTACGATACTCGTGCACATGGGTGTGTCACCTCTAGGGCTGTATGAGTAAGACTTCGAGGGCTGCAGCCTGCAACGTACGGCCGTAGGGGGACAAACCGGCAGGTAGAGGTGTCATCGCTGATTGTTGGAAACGTTCGCCCCACGTTTGTCAGAGGGTACAACCCGTTGTGCCCCTGCAGCTCTAACCACTGTCCTTTCTAGTCGGCCATTCACGCCTATAAAAAGGGCAAGACCCCTTCCCTACCAAGTAAGTGAAAAGCTTGTCACTAAACTCTATACGTGTCTACTCCAATTTTCTTATTCTGATAACTGTCGTAATTGTCGAAGTGTATTAGGCGAGCACCGCACCGACGCCGAGTTTTATTGTTGCATACTCATTTGCCTTTTGGCAACCTATGCTTTTGAAGGACACGTGGATCACTCCAAAATTCACCGTCAACAACTGGTGTCGTCGTTTTTAAGTCAGACGAAAGCTCTATATCCCTTCACTAAGACACTTCGACAATGTCTTTCGACAAGGAGTCGTCGTTCAATCAATCCGTCAATGAGGAGCGTCGATGTGGCAAGCCTACCATCTAGACAGCCATCACTCCCTCAATTCCCATAAGGATAGGGGAGTCACGAACTCGGGTCACCCACTCTGCCCGATGGGTCACCTCGAGAAGCGAAAGGTGGGAAACTCCCATAGGAGAAGCTCGGGACTCCGAGCCGAGGTACGGGCGATGAACACCCAAATGTCCTCCCAAATCAGGAGACTGATCGATGTCATCTTAACCGACCGTGCCAGAAAAACCGCCGCACCTGCGAACGAAAGTGGGGGCACTAGTTAGACCGCCAAAGGGGAATCCCAAGCAGTGCGCCGAGAAAGTATTAATGAAGAGGATCCCCTCACAACACTCGGACTTGCCAAAAAGGCACCGGCACGCCAGCCACTCGAGCGGATCCCACAACGGGTAGGGAAGGGAAACAAAGGATCCATGGTTCACTATGAACCTCTAGAGATGACTCAAGAGCCGTTCACTGCCAACTTGCTTATCGTGGAGCTCCCTAAAGGCTTCAAGGGACCACGAATCGATAAGTATGATTGATCGACGGACCCCGTGGATCACACAACATCTTACAAAGATGGCATGAGGGGGTGGGTATAGTGACGCTGAACAATGCGTGGGTTCTCTGCAACACTCATCGGCCTCGCCAGGCAGTGGTTCCCAGACTTGCCCCAACTCTCCATCTCAACATACCAAGATCTTTCCCGAAAGTTTGTCGATCAGTTTCATTACTTATGCATCAACAGACGAACAGAGACCCACCTTATACCCGTTAAACAAAGGTTGGACGGATATCTTAAGGCCTATGTGGCACGTTTTACCATTGAATGCCTGCAAGTCGGTACTTCAACGAGAATGTGCCAGAAACCTCCATTGTAGATTATACAATATATACCTTTAAGTATATGCTGCATACTTGTTGAAGGTAAGTCTGTGCAGGACATGCGTCCGAATTCTAAAGCGACAGTGGGGCATGGGACCACAAATGGTTACCACTGTACCAATGTGCACAACTTCATGGCCCTGATCTAGCAGCACATAACTGGAGAAGAACTGCTTGAAGTGGAATCTCTATGTAAGAAACTCACGGAGTCATCTTGTTCAGACAAAGGCAAGTCGACCTATCGAACTGCGCCCTCGCGTAAGGAGTTAAGCTCATCCTGATCCGAGACCAAAACGGACTGGCCGGCTAGGTTCGGGAAATACACCTCAACGCGTATCCCAGTGCACAAAATAGTAGCATGGATTGATGGGACAACTGTCGACAACCTACTCCAATGGCCCGATCGATCAAATAACGATGCAGGCAAAACAGATTGATGTAAGTACTGCAAATTCCATCCGACCACAGGCATGACATGGCAGACTATCGCGACTTTAAGGACCAAGTCGAGTCTTTTGTCCAGCGAGGATACCTAAAGGAGCTCATGGGAGAGAGTTTTATGTCTAGCTGCAAGACAAGAGGCACTTCGGTTGCAACATCCTTACCCTGGGGGTATTGCAAACCTTTAAGTAGATGCTTCATACTTGTTAAGGGTAAGTCTGCGGAGGACACGCATATGAATCCTAAAGCGACAACGAGGCGTGGGACCACAAACGGTTGCTGTTGTACCCTCGTGCACCACCTCATGGCCATGATCCAGTTACACATAGATGGAGAAGAGTTGCTTGAACTGCGATCCCAGAGTAAGAAACTCCCAGAGTCATCTCGGAGAGACAAAGGCAAGTCGACTGACCGAACTGCACCCTCATGTAAGGAATCAAGCTATCCTGATACCAAAACGGACTGGCCGGCTAGGTTCGGGAAATACACCCCTATGCATATCTAAGTGCACCAAATAATAGCACGGATCGACGAGGCATCAGTCGACAACCTACTCCAATGGCCCGAGTTATCAAATAACGATGCAGGCAAAACACTGTCCTTTCTGGCCGGCTAGGTTCAGGAAATACACCCCAACGCTGATTGTTGGAAACGTCCGCCCCACCTCTGTCTGAGCCTCGTACAACCCGATGTGCCCCTGCAGCTCTAACCACTGTCCTTTCTGGTCGGCCATCCACGCCTATAAAAAGGGAAAGACCCCTTCCCTACCAAGTAGGTGAAAAATTTGTCACTAAACTCTCAAAGTATCTACTCTTATTTTCTTATTCTGATAACTGATGTGATTGTCGAAGTGTATTAGGCGTGACACCACAGCGACGTCGAGTTTTCTTATTATAGACTCATTTGCCCTTTGGAAACCTATGCTTCTTAAGGACACGTGAATCACTCCAAAATTCACTGTCAATAGCTGGTGTCGTTTGTGGGGACGATATTTTAAAGTCGGACGAAAGCTCTATATCCTCTTATTAAGACACTTCAACAATGCCTTCTGACAAGGAGTAGTCGTTCAATCAATCGATCAACGAGGAGTGTCGACGTGGCAAGCTTGCCGAATAGATAGCCATCACTCCCCAATTCCCATAAGGACAGTGGAATCAGGAACTCGGGTCACCCACTCTGCCCTATAGATCACCTCGAGAAGCAAAAGGTGGGAAATCTCCATAGTAGAAGCTCGGGACTCCAAGCCGAGGTACGGGCGATGAACACCCAACCCGGCGAAGCACACCTTTGGAGTTACCTCGGATTTGTTCCTCGGCTTCACAGTGCATCAACGAGGGATTCAATCGAACCCCAAGAAGATCCAGGTCATCTTAGATATGAAATCCATAGCAAATTCGAAGTAGCTTCAAAGCCTAAACGGGAAGGTCGCCGCACTAAATAGGTTCGTCTCCAAATCCACCGACAAGTGCTTTCCAATTTTCGAAGTCCTTAGGAAGGAGGGCAAGTTAGAATGGACGAGCAAGTGTGAACAGTCCTTCAGCCAGTTGAAAGCCTACTTAGCATCAGCACCTCTCCTCGCTAAACCAAACCTAAGGGATGACCCATACCTCTACCTGGTAGTCTCGAAAAGTGCGGTCAGGTCGGCTCTGATCAAAAAAGGAGGCAAGCAGTCCTAAGTCAAGAAAGTGGGTCGTCAAGCTCCGCGAATATGACATTCACTATTCGTTGAGAGTAATACAATAAACTTCATTATTCGTTGGGGACAAACTACACTATGGGCTGGGATGAAAACACACTGTTTTTTTAGGGGGGGTGGTGGACGAAAACACACTGTTTTCCAAAGGGGCATTCAAAACGACGTCTTTTTGAAACCCTAACGTTTTAAAAACGAGGGAACAAAACGACGTCATTCCGTGGCTATTAAATTGGGTTTAAATCAGTGGGTTAAAAACGATGTCGTACCCTTAAAGCAAAAAGATGCTGCTTTGAATAGAGCGGGCGGGAAAATGAAATTAAAAGGAAACGATGTCATTTTTATTAAAACATGCGAGAAACGTAAAACTAAATCAAAACGATGTCCTTTTGCTTTAAACAAAACAACATCGTTTTCAATTTAGCTCGTGGGAAATTTAAATCAAAACCAAAACAACGTTGTTTTTGCTTTAAACAAAACAACGTCGTTTTGAACCCCAATGCACGCGATTTCTTTCTTTTTTAGCAGGACACTTATAAACTGACATTAATTCTAGTCATTTAATGTCAGTTTCGAACCAACATTGTATAAAATATTTAATGTCAGTTATAAATTAAAATGCAAACAACACCGTTTTTTAATTTCTAAATTACGTCATTTTTAAACGAATCGTGCACGCCTATTTTTCTTTTGTTACCATGACGTTTCTAAGCAGATATTAATTGAAACTTTTTAATGCTGGTTTTAAACCGACATCATATATGAAATTTCTTGAAAATAAAACCATCATTTAGTCAACTGAAATTGTTTATAAATGACCAACTGACATCAAAGGTCTCAATTGTTGTAGTGGATGGACACAGATCAACCAGAAGCTTAAAACTGAAGGAACCCCATTACAAGCACTTGGAGAGTGGAGAAACACTAGAGAGCCGAGTGGAGGCCCATGGCTTATGGCAGCGAGCGACTCACTATATACTGAATGACTGCGTCCTATATAAGAGAAGGTACTTCCTCCCACTCCTCCAGTGTGTCAGACTCGAAGAGGCGGAGTACGTACTCAGCGAGGTACACGAATGCGTCTGCCGAGACCATTTGGTCGGACAAACGCTGGCCCGCAAGATCCTGAGTCAAGGGTACTACTGGCCAACCCTAGAAAATGACTCTAAGAAGTTTGCACGAAGACGTAGCCGATGCCAGAAAATAGCCACTATACCTAAGCCACCGGTGGAGCAGTAGACTAGCCTCTCATTGCACCTTGGCCCTTCGCACAATGGTCGCAGTTGACTGTTCCACAAAGTGGAGGAAGTGGAACCGCTCGCAACGATCACCAAGTAGAAGGTAACTATCTTCATGTGTAAAAGCATTGTGTGCCGGTTCAGGGTACCTCACACCATAATCTCCGACAACGACAAGCAATTCGACTGTTGGATTTTATGCCCTAAACTCGTGGTTTTTAAATGTAAAACAAATTATTTGTTCAATAAAGTTTTCTCTGGCGTTTTAGAATAGCATTGACCCAAAGGAAATAAACTAACATCCAAGGTTATTTAATTTAACTGGAATAGTATATAATTGATATACACGGTATATAGTAGATATACAATCAGATCACGTTTCAGTAATAATTGTATATAGTATATGGATAAGGTTGGGTATCTTATCGTTGGTGACACTATGGATATGACCCACTTTGTAAAAGTTACAAATGACTTGATCCAAGTCGTTCATGTGGTGACATACGACTAGGATATCCTATACAATGAGTTTGTATAAGACCGGACCATGAAATTATTAATCTTTAGTTGTAACATGGTTAACTAATTAGATAAATATTTTACAAGATAACCATATAACTTGATCTCAATCTTAAGTGAGTTATGGACTCCTACAATTAAGGAATTGTCCTTTGATTTTTAGGGGTAAGAGTGCCCGAGACATCAACTCAATATGCCTAGCATTTTAAGGATGAATCTGAGTGGGGAGCTTGGAACATAACTTTGCGAAATGGAATTCACTCCTTCCCGACATTAGGGAAGTAGATGAGTTGTTCCCTTAAGTGCTGACTTCAAGTCTTGAACAAGGGGCCACACCCTCTCACTGGCCCGAGGGAACTTTGTTTTATGAACTTTGTTTTATTCAGCATGTCAACCTCCCCCAAAATGAGGTTTAGCTCATCGAAGAAGAAGAAAATACAATGGGTAAAGAGAGAATACAATCCATTTCAAGAAAATAACCAAAAACAGAGAAAGGAGATGACAGCTTGAAGCAGCAGCCGAATATCCTCCTCTCTCGTTAGCTTCTGCCCGAAAATGGTTAGAGATTTCTCTTCCTTGTCTTTCCAACCTTTGAAAATGTGTTTTCTATTAGGACATGTGTGTGTCAGTTAGGGTTAACTGTCCCTTTTATATCGGGTCCCAATTTTAAGGCACCAAGCTGAAGGCTGTACGGGCATGGTAATTTTCCTGTGTGTGGGCTGTTAACTGCACAGTAAGTCCATGCTCCAGCGTTGCTTCGCTCCAGCTTTCGTCTGCTCTGCCTTGCAAATGCTTCATCCACTCTTCTCTGGGCTTAGCACTCTAATCATGCTTTGTCTTCTTTTTCCAAACCTGTGCATTTAAGCTAGAAATAAGAGCATTTAGCACAATTTTTATCCAAAACATTCAAGACATATGACTTTTAGTTCCAACATAGCTTTCTAATATTATCTATGATAATTAAGAGCTAAAATGGACACACTTTATCAATTTTTTGCATATAAATACCCAAACATACACTAGAATAACTATCTTTTGGAGAGTTATCAGTACTTAAGGAGAAAGAAATATCTATTGGGGTAAAACTGACACGATCCATCCCAAAACACTTACTAGTCCTAAAACGAGTTGCATCAATCACAGACCCAGACTACCTACGGAGTCCATAATCAAATTATTCTTAGCTTTGATTTGAACTTTCACTAGCAAGCTCTGAATGGATGCGCAATAAAATAATAATCTTTTCAGAACAATAATTCTTACATCCATTTTAAACATTATTTTCTATAAAAAAAGGTGCAGGTAAAACTTTTTATAAATAAACCACATGTGTATACAGGATGACATGTAACTCTTGAACTACCATAGGTGGCTGAAGCTGAACTACTATCTCCTTGAAACTCAGGTACAACCTTAGAGAAAAATATAGGATAAAAAGTGAGTTGTAAGCTTAGTGAGTGGTAAGTTAATAGAAAAATAATCTCTTAAAATTTCATTCATAAACAACTGGAATTCAAGCTCTTAAAAACATTATAAATTGGAGTAATATAATAAACTTCATAGAAACTCAGTCAACTTTTTGATAACAAACTTGTACCATTACTTTCAAAACAACCAACAAGTAACGCTTCCAAGCCAATGATTCAGGCCAATATTTGGAATCTGGAATCTCCTACATCCCCTGCGACCAAGTTATGCGAACTTCTTGATATGCACTAAAAGCACATTCTAAAAACATGCGTAAAGCATTCTTCTTCAAACATAAAACATGCTATAAAAAACTCAACCTCACACATGTACCCATATTATATTATTGTCTATTGGTGTAGAGTAATCTTAATACACATATCAAAATATTTCTCTCAAAGCGCGTAGTCAAATGATCCCAAAGACTTTTTTGATCATAAAATAGAAGAAAACACCAAAGTAGTAGAAAATACTTCTTAAAGAAGAAACCACACAATTTCACCTTAAAGAAGAAAACCCACGAGCTTGTTCCAATTTCCAATTATTTTCATTTCTTTCCACAAATTCCTTAATCACAACATAATTTACTTACCAATTTCACTTGCCTCTAGAAAAACTTTAACTTCCCCCTTTCATTCCTCTATTGGTCTCCTTTTATTTTTCTCTCCCTACAATTTCACTTGTCTCTAGATACATATCCATGCTCTACAACTAAGACTTTATCATTTCTCAAAAGTCTCTCCCTACAATTTCACTTGTCTCTAGATACATATCCATGCTCTACAACTAAGACTTTATCATTTCTCAAAAGTCTCTCCCTACAATTTCACTTGTCTCTAGATACATATCCATGCTCTACAACTAAGACTTTATCATTTCTCAAAAGTCTCTCCCTACAATTTCACTTGTCTCTAGATACATATCCATGCTCTACAACTAAGACTTTATCATTTCTCAAAAGTCTGCTCATAGGCCACTTTTTTACTAAAGAGTTTAAATAGTATGCTAATAGTTTCAGTAGTTTATTAAAAAGTTTAATAAACTTAGACATCAATGTAAAACAAGAAAGTATAATAGTTATATTGGGAAATATTATAAACTTAGATAAATTAATTAGCCGAAATTTACCTAAGTAATAAGACCGGTTTTTTTTAATATTATGTGGGAGGATCAGGTATATATATGACATACCATGTATATAAGATATATGTGGTACATATATATTCTTTCAGTCACGTTCTCCATATAAGTTCACACTATGAGATCCATGTCCGGCCTCGTATCGCCCTAGGCGTGGTGTCCCTACAAAAGGTGTTTGCATGGTTTAATATCAAGGTGAATGTAGAAAGTATTTATAGTAAGTGGGAAAAGGACGTGTGACAACACACCCTACGGTCTCCTCCATTGGTTTGTATGGTTAGGTTTCATGTACGGTCTGCGTCTCGCCCTGAAGTGGCCACCATATGGAGGGTCTGATGTATGGAATCAATGTCAGGGCAAACTCCATAAATGGATAGGGTTTCTAGGCTTGTTGGGGCAAACCTCTAGTGTCTGAAAATGGTAGGTCAGACGTACGAGAAATTGTTAAGTTAGTCAATAATTTCTTGACCAAACAAACGATGACTAATTGTTATAGGAACAAGAGTTATTCTGGTAGAATACTTAGTTGAGAATGTTTCAATTCAGTAAAGGAGTAGCTAACTGTCTCATGGTAGTCGTTGCTCTAAATCACTGAACATTGTTGCAAAAAATAATTTTGATTATAATGGTGCATTATTACTTTTGCTAAAAATGATTGGATTAATTTGTAATGGGTTGTGCAATTGACTAATTTAAATAAGTTTGTTTGTTTTCAGCATGTCTAGTTCTGTGATTGCGTTACTTTCCGCCGAAAAACATAACGGTGAAAACTACACTTTATGGAAAACTAACTTGAATACAAATATCATGGTAGATGATATAAGGTTTGTCTTGACTGAGAAGTGTTCTTAGGCTCCTACACCAGATGCATCCCCAGCTTGTTGGAATGCCTTTGACAAGTGGACCAAGGCCAATGACAAGGTTAGGGTCTACATCTTGGCAAACATATCTTATGTGTTGGCCAAGAAGCATTAGAAAATGGTTACCGCTAAGGTGATCATGGATTCGTTGCAGGACATGTTTTGACAACCGTCCACTCAAGCTCGATACGATGCTCTCAATTCATTTTCAACGCCCACATGAAAGAAGGAACATAAGTGTGAGAACACGTTCTCAATATGATGATCCACTTTAATGTAATTGGGATGAATGAGACTATCATAGACGAGGGGAGTCAGGTCATCTTGATCTTGAAATCTATTTCGAAGAGTTTCTTACAGATCTGCAGCAATGCTATTATGAACAAGATAGAGTACAACCTTATCACACTCTTAAATGAGTTGCAAACTTATCAGTCTCTTATGAAGAATAAAGGACTATAAGGGGAGGCAAACGTTGCCATTTCAAAGCGTTTCCATAGAGGTTCGACCTCAAGAACCAAGTCTGCTCCTTATTCTTGAAGTAAGACTTTCAAGAAGAAAAAGAATAGTGGTCAGAGGAATGAAGCTGACCCTACTGTTGTTGCTGCCCGAAAGGGGAAGATCAAGGTTGCAGAAAAATGAAAGTGTTTCCACTATAACGTGGACGGGCACTGGAAAAGAAAATGCCCAACATACTTGGCTGAAAAGAAGAAAGCCAAAAAGGTAAGTGTGATTTACTTTGTAGTTGAAGCCTGTTTAATGGAAAATGATGACTATGATTGCATACTTTTCTCAGGGACCACTAACCATGTTTGTTCTTCTATTCAGGGAGTTAGTTCCAGAAAGTGGCTTGAGGCTGGTGAGATGACTCTCAAGGTTGGAACGAGAGTTATCGTTTTGGCTATAGCAGCGGAAGACTTGAAGTTGTTTCTTGACAAGAAAATATACACATTATTAGATAGTGTATGTATCGTTCCTAAGTTAAAGAGGAACTTAATTTCAGTTTATTTGTCTGTTAGAACAATCATATACAATTACTTCCTCTGTCAATGAAGCATTCATTTCCAGAAATGGTGTTGATGTTTGTTATGCAAAGCTTGAAAACAACTTATATGTGTTAAGATCGACCATCACTAAAGTAATTTGGAATACTGAGTTGTTTTAAAAGGTAAGAAAACTCTCCTAAATAAAATACCTATCTTTGGTACTTAAGGTTATGACACATAAACCTCAATAGAAATGAGAGATTGGTTAAAAGTGGGTTTCTGAGTGAGTTAGAAGATGACTCTTTATCTCCTTGTGAATCATACCTTGAAGGAAAATTGACCAAAATGCCTTTTACTAGAAAATGTTATAAAGTCAAAGAGCCCTTAGAACTTGTACATTCGGATCTATGTGGTCCAATGAATGTTAAGGCAAGAGGTGGGTATGAATGATTCATCTATTTTATAGACAATTATTCTACGCATGGTTATCTTTACCTAATGCAACCCAAGTTTAAAGTTCTTGAAAAGTTCAAGGAGTATAAGACTAAGGTTTAGAATCTTTTAGGTAAGACAATAAAAACTCTTCGATCCGATCGAGGTGGAGAGTATATGGACTTAAGATTCCAAGACTACATCATGGCCGAGTAGCCAGGTATTACAATTCAAGTTGAAGTAGTGCAGGTTCGACGTTGGGACTCTTGTGCTCAGAAATGTGATGTTGAACACAAAGGATCGATCAGACAGGGCACTCAACCCTAACTGCCATTATTAGACGAGGAGTCTACACCCTGAAAGACATGCACGGCAAAGCTCTACACCATCCTTGGAATGCCAAGCACCTCCAAATGGACTACCTTTGATGAAAAGTGAGTCGTTTGCTACGTATACCTCTTTTTATGACTATATGAAATGAAAAATCTCGTTTATGCTATTTTTTTAATTTGTGTGGTACCGTACGACCAAGCACCATGGCTATTCCTTGAATCAGTCACAAGTTGGGTCGGGATGGAAACGCAACCACAAATCCCTAGAACCTAGGTTGAGTAGAGCAAATCAAAAAGTAGCATCATTTCATAGAATAGAAAAAAAARGAGAGAAAGAAAAAATATACATATGTACATAGACTCAAGGAAATAATAAAAAAGTCAGGTCGTTCTCTCATTCATGGAGGGATAATTACATAGCAGTGCCAAAAACACCAAAACTTCAGTATCATTCTTACCTCAAGGCGGCCGAACACCTTGGACATCTGGACGAGTGAGAGTCGCATTCCGAAAGAATGACAGCTTTAGACGACGAAATGGACCCCTCAGCCGAGCTGGATGCCTTCTCGACAGAGTCCCTCTAGGAGGACTGGCTATGCCTATTCTGTTGGGTTTGGTGCCCATAGCTCGTGTATTTGTAATTAATGAACAAAATTATTTATTTATTCAATAAAGAGTAATTTTTCATTTGCATGACTCTTATTCCAAGAAACTAAGATCCAAGGTTATTTAATGTAACTGGAACAATATATATTTGATATATGGTATAGATTTAAAATATAGTATATATATATTTAATATTCAGTATATAATAAATATACAATATATATTTGATATACAACTGAATAATGTTCCAGTAATAACTTAAATGGTCTATAGTACATGGATAAGGTTGGTACCTTAGCTTGGTAACACTATGGATACGGTCCGCTTTGTAATAGTCACAAGCGACTCCATCTAGGTCATTCATGTGGAGACATGTGAGTGGGGATATCGTATACAATGAGTTTGTATAAGATTGGATCGTGAAATAATTAATATTTAGTTATAACACCTAAACTAACTATATTAATATTTCATAGGATGACCAGGTAACTCGATCTTAATCTTGAGCGAGTTATGGACTCCTGTCTATAAGGGATCATCATTTGATTTGTATGGGTGAGAGTGACCCGGGTTTCCAAATCAATAATCCTACCATTTTGGGAACGAGATCGCGTAGGGAGCTGATAACATAACTACGCAAGATGGAATTCACTTCTTCCCGACTTTAGAGTAAGTAGATGAGTATTCCCTTAAATGCTGACTCCGGGACTTGAACAAGAGGCTCTACCCTTTCACTGACCCAATAGGGACTTCTGCTTCATGGTCGGACCATAAACATGTTGTTCAATAGAGGAGAAGTGGTATTAAAGGTGCAAGATGTAACTCATGGGTAAAACGGTAATTTGATCCAACTGATGTCACGAACACTCATGAAAGATTGACTTGCCGTAATGGTCGATATCTGTGGGCACAAAATATTCTATAGTGAGAAGAGTGCAGCTCTAGGTCTTTAGTAGAGTGACTCATAGTTAACGAATGTTGATTAATATGGTTAATGAGTTTAATCAATTAATTCTGTATCGTTGGAGCTTCTGATCTGTAGGCCCCCTTACTAACTTAAAACAGGTAAAACGAGGATCAAGAATTACGAGATAATTTGAAATGTTCGAATTATAAATAAGGAAATGTATATAATGTATCAATACATTATATACATCTATATATTATAAGAGAAATATTTGATTATGATTTAAATAATAATTAATATGAATTGGATTCATATTAAAATTATAGGTTAAATTTAATGTGCATAAGGTGTGCATTAAAACTCTAAGTTATACAAGAGAGATGTAAGTTTTAATTAAATATATGATATTTAATTAAAGATTGAATAATTAATAGTTAATTATCTATTTAATTAATTTTTAGATTTAATTATTCAATTATTAATTAAATTTATTTAATTAATAATTAGATTAATAATGTAATTTAATTGATTAATTAAATTATTTATTATTTTAAATTATTAATTTGTAATTATTAATTAAACTCTTATGCATAATTGCAGGGGAGTGGATAGTTGCATGACATAGGTAACTTCCCACATCATTTTAGTTAAAGTGCATAAGTGTTCTGTACTTCTCCCTTATTCTTCATTCTGCACTGAAAAATACTCTCTCTCAAAAAATACTCTCAAGCTCTCAATCCTTCTTGTTCCCACAAACTGGATCTTGGCCGGAGAAATAGAAGGAAGGCCTTGGTGGTGTTTGTTTTGTTTTCAGGAAGAAGAGTCTTCAAAGGTAAAACTCATTCTTCCTCTGTTTTAGTTTTCTATGTTTTCAAATTTCAAAACGAAAATTCATGAACATGTTCTATCACTTCAGCTTGGGATTCACATCCCATCATGTTCCTCCTCTGTCGACCAACCATCGTGTCATCACGGTCCTCAACACCAAGAATGAGCGTGTGTTCCAGCATCGAAATGCGCTCTCGCAGCACTTCGTTATGGGAACGGAGAACTTTGACCTCTGTTACCGGCTCTACCTTCTCCATGTCAAGGATGACGTTGATACGATAAAAGTGTTTATCTTGGTCCGCCTACTGTCGGGCATGATTCTTCATGTTGGCTAAGGCACATCTCAACCGCATTACCTCCAGGGTTACATGAACTGTGCACGATGGCATGAGCACGACAATGTATGCGGGTTACACAAAATCGAGTAAGGGTAGCCAAAAAGGCTTCCTACACCCCTAAAGGTGAGACTGTCACACTGCAAAACTGTGACTTGAACCCAAGACCTCAAGGATATCTCTTAGGGACGAGAGATTAATTGATTAAACCCATTAACCAAATTAACCAACATTTGCAACTGCAAATAATTCCACTAAAGATCCGCAGCTGCACTCTATCAAATATATATTGTTCCAATGTTTCATAATACGGAAGGCCTTCGGAAACGAGATGTAGAATATGTTTCTTGAAGGCGCAGCTGGATGAAGTAGTCCATAGATGCCTGGAAGCGTCAATGACAAGCTGAAGATCGTCAGGGCGTCTACCCTGCAACTGCTCCAGCATGAAATTGACCCCCTCTTACTGGATCTCCCTATCCATTAAGTGGAAGGCGACTGAACTAATTAGATGTTAATCCCGAGCGGAAGCGGTCAATCGCGTTCTTGAATTTCTTTTTGAAATTTGAAACACATGAAATACGGAAAAATAGGGAAATTGAGTATTACCTTTGAAGAACTTTTTCTTCACGTTAACTTCAATCGACACCACCAAACATGACGTCCTTGCTATTACTCCGGCGAGGAATGGTTTGTGGGAACCAAAAGGAATGCTAGGCTTGAGAGAACTTTCAAGACAGAGATATCAATGTTCTTTTGCAGGTTGAAGAAAAAGAACAAATGCAAAATCGTTTATGCATTTTAACGAATAGTGACTTGGGATAACTCCCTATACAATTTGGAGGAGTTGGTTTTTTTTTTTTCTTTTTAATTTATTTATTTAATATATAATAATTTAATTTAATTAATTAATAATTAATTAATTAATTAGGTTAATTATTATTAATATAATTAATAATTAATTAATCAAATTAAAATATTAAATAAATAAATTATTAATTAACAATTAATTATTTAACTAATGTCACATATTTAATTAAAATTATATATTTGAATCATATTGAAAAACATCTGTCTTATATAACCTATAGTTTTAATATGAATCCAATTCATATTAATTATTTGAATCCTATTCAAATATTTCTCTCATAATATATAATATTAATTTTCAATCTTTATCTAAGATTAATATATATTTATATATAATGTATCAATATACATTATATAAATTCCCTTATATAATTTGAACATTTCATATTATTTTATAATTCTTGATTCTCATTTGACCCATTGTGAGCTAGTAAGGAGATCTAATGGACCTATAGATCAGCAGCTCCAGCGATACGAGGTTAATTGATTAAACTCATTAACCAAATTAACCACCATTTGTTAACGGCGACTCACTCCACTAAAGACCCGTAACTGCACTCTTCAAATTGTAGAATATTTCGTGTCCACGAAAATTGACCATTGATGCCAAGTGAATCCTACACGAGTGTTCATAACTTCGGTTGGATCAATTTATGGTTTTACCCTTGAGTTACATCTTACACCTTTAATACCAATTTCCTTTAATGAACAACCTGTTTATGGTCCTACCATTAAACAGAAGTCCCTCTCGGACTAGTGAGAAAGTGAGGCCCCTAATTTAAGTCTCAGAGTCAGCATTTAAGGGAACACTTATCTACTTACACTATGGTCGGAAATGAGTGAATTTCATCTTGCGTAGTTATGTTCCCAGCTCCCCACTCGGTCTCGTCCGCAAAATGGTGGGATTATTGAGTCGGCAACTCGGGCCATTCTTACCCATACAAATAAAATGATGATCCCTTATAAGTAGGAGTCCATAACTCGCTCAAGATTCAGATCGAGTTATGTGGTCATCCTATGAAATATTAATATAGTTAGTTTATGGTGTTAGAACTAAAGATTAATTATTTCACGGTCTGGTTTCATACAAAGTCATTATATTGGATACCCCCACTTGCATGTATCCACATGAACAACCTGAATAGAATCGTTTGTAACTATTACAAAGCGGGTCGTATCCATAATGTTACCAGGATAAGGTACCTAACCTTATACATGTAATATAGACCATTTAGGTTATTACAGAAATATTATTCACTTTTATAGCGAATATATACTGTATTTTATATACTGTATATCAAATACATACCGTTCCATTTATATTAAATAACCTTGGATATTCTAATGCAAAGGAAAAATAACTCTTTATTGAATAAATAAATAATTTGTTCATTAATTACAAATATACAAGTTAAGGGCACCAAACCCAACACGAATCGCGAAACTAGGACTCCAGAAACTCTGGATCCCCTAACGTCACGCTGGCCGACTGTAATTTTTCGCAGACCATCCCGAAGGAACCTTCCGCAAATTACAGCTGATGATGGGTGATGGCATGCTCAGCCTCTAGAGCAATCTCGAGGCTGACTGCACGAGCAGATTCTCACCCAATGGAATACAGGGTCGTGTTCTTAGCTTCCTTGAACTTAACGAGGTCAGACACTGTCAGGGTGTGTCCCTCTTCTACCTTGAGAAGTCTCTACTTGGCCTCAGAGAGCCACGACTCTAGCTCCGTTATCTTGGCGTCGAGATAAAACGCTTCGGCTCGGGTCACCTCTAAATCCCCCTAGAGCCCGCTAACGCGGGATTTCGCTGTAGCCAACCCGTCGTTGAGTGCGGTCCTGCTCGACACAAAGTTGAGGGATCAAATCTCGCAGCGGAAGCGCGCGAGTGCTTGTGCTTCGATTTTGTTTTAAAAATACAACAAAGAAAAGACAAAAACGTTATGAAACCGGAAGTAGTGAAGCATACCTTTGAAGACACTTCTTCAATGTAGACACCAACGCCACCAACAAGCCTTCATCGCTATCCTCTGAATGTTAAAAACTCGATTTATAGGAATCGTATTTAAATTGGGATGGAAATCAAGAGATTGAGATAGAGGTTTTTCGTCAGATTGGAGAACCTCCCTTTAATAAGGAAGGAAGAGTGAGGGGGAAGTTATGCTTCCCCACTCACCACTAGTGGGAGAGGTTTTCTCCCTGCCTCCCCACTTCCCACTTAGAGAGGCTTTCCCTATTTTTTTTTCATTTTTTAATTAAAATAATTTTAATTAAAAAATAAATAATTAAATCAAATTTAATTAATTACAAAAAATAATTATTAATTTAATTTAATTTAATCTAGTTTAATATAATCCATTAATTTAATTCAATCATATTTAATTAAATTTAACTTAAATTAATCCAGCGTATTAGAATCAAATTCTAATATCCATCTCTCTCATAATTTGGAATCCAAATCAAAATTAACTTTATATCATAATGTATTAACATACATTATATTAATTGTATCTCATACAATTAACTTTAACTCTATTTAACAAATTTGAACAACTTTAATTATTTTCAAGACTAAATGTTCTTAACTATCCTTTACGAGCTAGCAAGGGAACCTAATGAACCTACAGATCAGAAGCTCCAACAATACGAGATTAATTAATTAAACTTTAACCATATTAACCAACATTAGTTAACTGTCGGTCACTCCATTAAAGACCCACAACTTCACTCTTCTCACTATAGAATATTTTGCATCCACGAATTATGACGATTAACAGTAAGTTAATCCTTCATAAGTGTTCGTAACTTCAGTTGGGTCAAATTATCGTTTTACCCTAAGTTACTTCTTTCACCTTAGGTATCACTGATTCTCTAATGAATAATCTGTTTATGGGCCGACCATTTAATAGAAGTCTCTCTTGGGCTAGTGAGATGGTGGGGCCACTTGTTCAGGTCCTAGAGCAGCACTTAAGAGAACAGTCGTCTACTTATCTAAAGTTGGGAAGAAGTGAATTTCATCTTGTGTAGTTATGTTCTCAACTCTCCACTCGTTCTCGTCCCCAAAATGGTAGGATTATTGAGTCGGCAACCCGGGCCACTCTCACCCATACAAATCAAAGGACGATCCTTAACAGACAGGAGTCCATAACTCATTTAGGATTGAGATCGAGTTACATGGTCATCCTATTGAAATATTAATCTATTAGCTAACGGCGTTATAGCTAAAAAATAATTATTTCGCAGTCCGGTCTTATACAAACGCATTGTATAGAACACCTTCACTCGTATGTCTCTACACGAATGACCTGGATCAAGTCATTTGTTGGGTTTTATGTCCTAAAACTCATAGTTTGTAAATGCCATATATACTTTTATCATTCAATAAAGTTGTTATTGAAGGTTATAATCAATAAGTAGTTATTGATCCAATAAAATGTTCTTACTAGATCTAAATCCAATAAACTAAGGATTCTAGACTGTTACATGAGACTCAAACTTTATGTAGAGACATAAAATATGGATCAAGTTTGAGTTAACAGTCTAAATGGTCTATAGTATAGGAATAAGGTTGTGCGCCTTATTCTGGGGACAATATGGATGCAGTTCACTTTGTAGCTAGTACAAACGATGTGATCCTAATTCATTCATGTGAAGACATGGGAGTGGGGGCGTCCCGTGCAAATAGTTTGCATAAGACCGGACCATGAGATAGTCACTTTTACTTTATAACATCGTAAACTGTCTGAAACTGACTATCTCGACTTTGATGGCCTAGGTAACTCGATCTTAATCCTAAGCTAACTATGAACTTCTGTTTACTCGGGATTATACTTAGATCTGCATGGGTGAGAGTAGCTCAACAGTGCTGGCTCAATAAGCCTCCCATTTCAGAGATAACACTAGGTAGATTGCTAGGGACATAGGGTGAAAGAAGGAATTCGCTCCTACCCAATTTTGGGATAGTAAAGATGTTGTTCTCTTAAGGGCTGAATCTATGTCTTGAACAATTGGCGCCACCCTCATCAAAAGGTTTGAGAGGAATTTTTTGATTTGATAGTTGGACTACAAATCATTGTTCATTAGAAGATCAATGAGACTTAAGAAACAAGAAGTAATTACAGGGGTAAAACGGTATTTTGACCTAGCTGTAATTACGAAAAATCTGTGAAGGGTCGACTTACCGATCATGGTTATATCAAATGGACATAATATATCTATAGTGAGGAGAGTGCAGCTACGGACTTTAGTGGAGCGATCTGATAGTTAACGAATGTTGGTTAGAGTAATTTCACCCTAACAAACCTGTGGTTTACCTTCAAAATTTTTCCAATAATGGGCATCAAGTGTTTTATATATATATATATATATTTTATTTTATTTTTTTCTTTTTAAAAAATCATCCAATATATTGTTGAAGCACAATTCCAACGGGAACATTGAGATGCCTCACCCAACGATGTAACAACATGTAGATGAAGGAATCTTGATCTGTATAGTAGTGAGTCCATGTCACAAGAGAATTGCATACCTCATATATGGTTGTACCCTTTTCTTTTATAGGGGTCTTCTTCAGTATAGGTGATAACCAACGGTGTACAACAACCCGTTTGTCAGCGGTACGTATGCTTGTCTGTTACGTGAGACTCGTTGAGTTGTTGAGAATCAAGTGTTGAATTTTGATGTAAATGTAGAATTTAGTGAATTGAATTTGAAAAAGATGGAAAAAAAAATGATCGAGCAATTATGAATTTAACGTCTGGAAAGTAAGTTCATAACGGTTATGAATTTAAATAGTTTTACTATTAATATTATGTAGTTGACATATTTATTCACATTTTCATTGTGAACGTTATTTTTTTATTTATGTTGTATTTATGTCTTTAAATCGGTGTAAATAATTACATTTACGATTGGATAAGCATTTATTACACCAATAATTTTCTATTTCAGTTTCTTGCATTATTTCTCGAGTTAATTATTGTGTGGGAAGTTATAGATATGGGCATATATATAGAGCTGTCAGATTTCTTCATTTGAGGTTGAAAGTGTCTCAACATTTTGTAATATCTAAGATACTCTATATTCGAGTTACTAATTCTCTCTCTCTCTTTTTGTCGTCCGTATTTATGTTGAAATCAAGTGTCTTAAGAGTTCTATCAAATTTGTAGTTCGAAGTTTCTGTTCTACTGAAGTTAGTCATTGTATTTTGTTGGACAATTGTTGTAGCTTACTAACAACTTGTATACAGAACAAAGAATTGTATTTAGGTCAGTGCTTTAGGAGCATGACTCAACTCTCTTTTATCACTATTTTGATGTTCTACATGATCGTTTGATATTGTTGTTGTCATTATTGTCGTTGCTACTGTCATTCTAATCATCTACTAATTCTGTATCAACTTCTGCCTTTCGGATCTAGTTCAATTTTAGTTTTATGTTTCCAACATATAAAATGTATTTAGTTTGATTTACATTGTTAGCATCCGTAATTTTTTGTAGCCAATTAAATTGTAATCTGTTTGTCAGTATTATATAACTTATATATACAACGTATTTATGCATTTACTCCAACATTAAGTGATGCTGAGGTAAGTCCTTTCTCGATCTCGTATCTAGCTTGGGTTTCCTTGTGGGTCGGTGCTCATTCTGCTCACGGTACTGAAATTCATTCTTTATCGTATTTGGCTGCAACTCATCCAGCGGGCTGAGTTAAGGACCAAAAACTAGTTGTGTTAGCTAAATTGCTATGAAAATGAACTAATAGAACAATAAAAATCATCACAAAACAAACCATACAAGAAAATTTTCACCATCCAACATTCCAACATAATGAACTATTTTACTTAACCCTGACATTGCCCAACATTCCTCCCGAAATTGTTAATACTAGGGCTGTTATTCATTGGCAAAGTTCAAATGAAAAATACAAAAAAAAAAAAAAAAATTGTGGAAAAGTCGATATAATTTCGAAAAATAGAAAGAAAAATAAAATAATTATGAAACAGAACTTAAATAAATAGAAAAATAGGAAAGGAGAGAAGTGCTTAATTTTGGGATGTGATTGGATGAATCACCCACCAACTGCTATTTCTAAAATTAATTTAAATTGATTTTTATTTTAACAAAATCAATTTTGTTTATTTGTTAAAGAGAGTGATTTTGACCCTACCAAAAATGAATTTAGTCTTACCAAAATCACTCTCGATAGTGTTTTGCTTAAAAGTACTATGTGAAAAAACAATTTCCAATCCAATATAATTTTTACTTTCCTTTTATATTTATAGTGTACAGTAGGAGAATTCATTATCAATCCGAGCATGGTTAAGTGTGTATAAAACATTTATTTACCTTTTCTAAAATTGACGGTTTCATCCCTACTTCATATTTGTTAAAATTAACAAAGAAAGAAATAAGTAGGAGCTAACTTTTTTTGAGAATGAGAAATTTTATGGGTTGTGTTAGTGTTCATATGATGAACTTATTACAGATCTAAATGGAATAAACGATTTATAACATCAAAATGGAATAGAATAACTTTTTTTTTTGGATCAACTTTATGCCCATTTGGTTTATTGCCAAAAGTATGATCCTCTTTGTTATAACTTAAAGGATTTCTTTTAATTTTTATATTAATTTTGTTGGATTTAGTGGAGTGGAATGAGAAACAAACAAGAGGGTTGTTTAAAAATAATTATTGTATATTAAAAAATAAAATGAAAAGATTTATTGATTAAACTATATTCACTCACAACCATGTGAAACATAGGTTAATCAAATGGTATTTCAATAACAATTGAAATGATGAATTTCAATTTGTTAGTACGAGATCTGTCATAGGTGAGAATATCGCTAGTAATTTGATCGAATATGTTACCAGTCAAAATTTACCTCTTATTTTAGAGTGTGTGAGGATACGTGTAAAAATGAAGTTTGAACTTGATGCTATCTTATGATTTATATGATTATTAAAAAAATAAAAAGATATTCCAGGTATTAATTCTCGCATCTAGTAATACACTATTATTAGTTCGGTGAAAACTAGTTTTGGTACGTTAATTGAGAGATATATTTATTGCTGAGCCTAATACCTATGTTGGATTTGCGAGTGAAAGAGTAATTGAACGAACACTAAACAAGATAGTCCAAGGTCCACGCGATAGTGAAAATTTATTCTATAAAAATTTATTCTATCTTATCTTATCACAATATCCTTGAAAGAAAAGATAACGAGTCATGCTTGTATTTTCTTTTCAATCAAGAAAATCCTTACATAAAATTCCAAAATTTGAATTAGTTTTCTTTTTTTTAATTTTTTTAATGTATATAAGCTTAATTTTTTATTTAAAATAAATAGTTTGCTTTTTATCTCTTATCTATAGTATATATAAAATGCGCAATAGGGAAAAAAAATTTCTCTCTATTTTATCCTTTTAATTTCAACATTCCCATAGATATTTTGAGGACAATTTTTTCCTTCAAATATAAAATTTTCTCCCTCGCTCTCTCTTTCTCTCCCCACACCATTTTTCCTTTTTTTTTCTTTTAAAATATTTAATCTCCATCATTACAAAATTTACATTTCTCAAATTAATTTTCTCTTTTTAATAAACTCTCCCCCCTAAAAGTTAGAATATAAAGAGTTAGAATAGGGAGAGTTTTGTCTCTTTATTTCTATGTTAAAAATTTATAACTTATTTTGAATAGGTTAAAAAGTTATAACTTATTTTGAATTATAATTAATAAGGAATTTCAAAAGTTTCGTAACAGCTTTTTATTTTCAGTTTTTTCTTACTCTTTCTCCCAACTTTTTCTTCATTAAAACTTGAGTTTCTTTTCTCTTTTGGTATGTAAATTTTCTCCTTTAGTCAATGTCTTGTGTTTTCTTATATTTAGTTAGATTGTTTGATCGAATATTCAACTTTTTTAGTTATTTTTTTTTCTAAACGACTCAATCAACTAGAAAAATGAAAGTGAAAATGAGTGATAAGATCGAATCACCTTGGACGGATCCACTTTGGGATGACACTTGATAACCGCGAGGATTCTCTCAATGACCTCCTCCTTGGTAAGGTGATCATCGTGTGATGAAAATAGCCGGAACAGGGGTGCGGTTGGCATTCCCGGCGAGCTAGGGCAAGGAATTGGACCGGAACTCAAACATGGCAAAGAACGGCTGTCCTGAACGCATCTCTATCTCTCACTATTTTTTTTTGTCATTTTATTTTTCAATTACTCAAATAAGAAATTAAAACAAAGTTGTATTTACTTTTATATATTGTTATGTTTAGGGAAAAAAAATCCATGAATATGTGTTTTTTTTAGAAATTTTTTTAAGTAATTGAAAAATAATACTTTTAGTCACACTAACCACATCAGTAGAGGATGAGAATTATTGAGACATTGTTTTATGAGATAAACATTGAAAATATGAAAAAACTTGATGAGGTAAACATTTAGAGATTAAAAAAACCAAATTATATTATAAATTTTAACTATTTAATTAAATTGTATATTTTTAAACATTAAAATAAAAACTATGAAATTTGTACACTGCACGTGTTTTTTACTAGTAAATTAAAATGGTGAAGCATATTTGCTTTCCTGAATTTAAATTTATCCACAAAATATTTTAAAGTATAAAATAATAACAATCGTAGAGTATTTAACTATTTATAATATTCCATAGTTTTATAGTTTTTGTTTCAACTTCAAAAAAAAAATAATTAAATAAATAAATAAATCATAAAAAGATACAACCTCTCCCTCCCGGTTTCTCTCCTCTCCGTAGACTAGCCAGTACCTACTCCCCTCCTATCGTTATCCACTATTCGAAGAAGGTGTGTTTTCTCTTCGTCTTTGGATTGAGTTTTTTTTTTCAGAAGGTGTTCCTCTTTATTTTGTTTTTGTTTCTCTTAGTTTTTTTTTCAAGAAATACGTAGTTGGATTGAGATAAATAGGGACCTCTCTTGTTGTTGTAGATGCAATTTTCGGGGACGATCTTTCTTTTAGGCTGGTTTCTGTGATAGCAGACGGTGGTCGGGTGTCGGGGAACTCCTCGTTGGATGTTGATAGTGCGGTTGTGGTTGACAAAATCAAAGACAACATTGTTATGTATGGTCTATAGCTTTGACATCAGAGCGCTTTGAAGAGTTATTAGGCACAAAATTGGGGAGGACACCCACTTGCGATTTTTTATGCCCTCTCCAATTTTTTTGGATGACTTTTATMTTTGTTGCATCCTGCTTCAGAGAACTTTATAAGCCAGGGGCAAGGGTGATGGAGTAGAAGGTGTGGGACAAATAGAAGTATAGTGGCGATTGGTTCAAACACCATTTTGGAATCTAAGAAGGTTATCAGTCTTAATTGTATTAAGATTGGTGACCAACATCATTTGAGAAATTTGACTAATCATTCCTTACCTGTCATAGTGTAGAATAAGACAACTTGGAGTCTATTATTTACGTTCTAATCCTAAATAGGGGTGTCATAATTGTCATAATTGAATAATCATTCCTTACCTGGCAAGCTGTTTTATTAGTCAAGTGTGCCATTTCTAATGGTTTCTTTGTCATTTGGGATAGTTTTTTTCTTCCGTGGGTTCTAACTGTGGTGCGTTGTTACTATTCTTCTGATGTAACTCTTAGTCGTTAGATTTATATTTAGTTCAGTGTTCTTTGATAAAAAAAAAAGTTTTAAAGTTATTTAGAAAATTATAATTTGTTTTTTCAACCCCATAAATAGGGTAACTAGGGTAATTAGATATATTTCTCTATGTTACAAACTTTCGATGTTACACAAAATATATATATAATTTCTCTATGTTACAAACTTTAAATTTTTGTTTTGAATACCCACTAGCTAAGTCAATGAACTTGATCTTAAAACAACTTATTTCTAACATATACTTAGAGTTAGGTTTCAAATTGAGCCAACATTTTAATGTTTGTAAAGTAGGAGTTCAGATGACTAAGAAGTTTATAATTTTTGTAAAGCAAGAGTTCACGTGACTAAAAAGTTTATAATTTTGATTTACTAGATACAGGATCTAAAATTTCCTATCAAAGAGGCTTTAAATTCAATTAAATTAATTTTTTTATGCAATTATTAAAGAATTTAAGGTTAAAAAACACATTTGGTCCCTGTACTTTCATTAAAGTAACAATTTAGTTCCTGAACTTCAGTTTGAAATGATTTAGTCCTTATACTTTCCCTAAAGTAACAATTTAATCCCTGAATTTTAAGATTTAGTCCCTGTAATTTAAAATTTGTAACAATTTAATCCCTATCGTAAATTTTTTAATTAAAATTAAGTGTCAAATTTTATCATATAGCAATATAATCTTTTTAATTCATAAACATATTTGATCCGTCTTTAGTTTATTAATTCATGCATACAAGAAACTTAACAAAAAAAATTCACGATAAGGACTAAATCGTTACCAACTTTAAATTACGAGGACTAAATTGTTACATATTAAAGTTCAAGGACTAAATTGATACGAATTTTAAAGTACAGTAACTAAATTGTTACAAACTAAAATTCAAGGACTAAATTGTTATTTTAGCGAAAGTACACGGACTAAAAGTGTTTTTTAACCAAAATTTAAATAGTTTCTAAAATAGTTTTTTTTGGGTTAAATTATCCTCTACCAACCTTTTTAAATACGTGTGGGGTAGGAATTCGAACTCATAAATTTTATAGTCAAAGATCACCGATTGATTGATTTTTATTTTTGTTTTTTTTTTCCTAAATAAGTAACAGAGGACATATATCATTAAGAAACAGCCCAACACAACCTAAAGATTGGGCAGAACGAATCCTCGCCCAAGACCTTAAATTATTTACTTTAAATAATTAAATTACCAAAAGAAAATAATAGGTTAAACTTTAACTGATAAATATTTATATATTCTTTTAGATAAATTGATAAATAACATTTTATAAAAGAAATAAAAAAATGAAAATGTAAAAAAAAAAAAAAATTTTGATAAGAGCAGGGGCTTTGAGACTCATATCCGCCTTTTGTGGCTAAAAAGTACGAAAATAAAAGCAAAGACGGCCTGTTTTCAAAGGGTATATTTTTATATCATTGTGAAGATATGTAACGTCACACAATTCACTTCTATCGTGTTTTAATTCTCTATTATATGATTGCACCAAATATTATGGTACTAATGACTCCGAGAATTGAAGGATGAATGTTAATGCATATAGATATATTGTGTGCATATAAAAAAATGAAGCTAAAAAGTTCTATTAAAAATTTCTTTTAGTTAATAACAAAGTGGGGATGATCAAAATTAGAGTGGAAAGAATCACGCCTCAAAGTAAGATCGTTTTTAAAGATTCGTGGGTAGAATCATAACACTACATGGTCTATTATGATATTTAATATTTATTACTTATCAATACTTAACTTAACATTGATTGTTTCCGACCTAAGTATAGCTTGACGGGTTAAGACACCTATGTTCGACTAGAAAGTCGTAAGTTCGAATTCCCACCCACATACTATACTCAGAAAGAAAAAAAATAAAACTTAACCTCAATTATTTAGTCTTCCTATGATGCATTATAATTCTCTTTGTTTAACTTAAACACAAATCCATTGACGTTTAAACTCAAATTATTAAGCATGAAGTAAATAAATAAATTTAATTTTTTTGTATTGTATTTGAGTTTAATTTAAATTATAATATTTTAGTAAAATTTCAAACTTTCTACTATATATTTGAAATTTCATGTTTATTTTATGCTATTTAGGTAAATAAAAAAAACAATTATACGTCATCACAAGATTCCTCAGATATTTGTTTTTTAAGGCATTTCTTTAATAATTAGAGCTTATAGGTGATAAGATAAGAATGCATTATTTATTTTTCAGGATAAAATGCATTATCAATTAAAATTTAATTGGCCTATTAGAGATAAGAAATGGAAGAAAATTAAAGGGGACTGCGCCACTGACCTACGTGGCACATCTAATGGATCTATAAAACTGTTTATTTTTGCTTTTTTTAAACACGAAAAAAACGTAGAAGAAATATTAATTTTTGATGATGAAAAGTTGGAGCTTTGCTCCTTATATTCGACCCGCCTCGAAGCTTGAATTAGAGAAATCATAAATTTTGTGTATTAAACTTACTAGAAGATTCGAACGTTAATTAATATTTTATTAAAAAATAAAAAACATCTGAATTAACCTTTTATAAAAGAAATGAAAAAATAAAAAAGTGATGAGGCAAAAGAACTTGAACTAAAGAAACGTGTTGATTCACAAAATGATATAATTCATCCATCTCTGCAAATAATTGAATTGATTTTGTTAAAGCGAGCATAGCTCATCATTAATTAATATATATCTTCAATCAAGAGGTTGTGAGTTCGATCTCCACCCCACGTGTTGTACTAAAAAAAATATTTTGAATTAATTTTATTTTATTCCCTTTTAACTTCATCACATTTTTTGTTTGACATGGTAAAAATAATAGTTAGATTAAAGAGGAACATGAGAACACAAGAGCTCTCTGAAATTAGTAAAATTTCAAATAACTCCACCAATAAAAATACTCAAAATGAAAAAAAAAATACCAAAACCTTTACAAATTAAATCGAAAACATAAGATCCTCAATCGTAATAATAGAATGATCCAACTTAGTTAAGAAAGTATCAAACATAATCAAAATTACCAATACCAACCACAACAAAAAAAACTTATCTATTAACAAAATTTTTTAGTACTATAAGAGTATCAACTCTCTTTGTATACGCTACGAGTTTTCTTTTAGAATTTCACACATTATTCTTAAATAAGATTAATATGGCTATGAATGAGAGTGATATCCATACTCCCATCGTACTCAAATTTCCTTAATACAAATAGGTTCAACTCACTAACTAGAATGTTAACTTTATTAAGTCATTTTATTCAACCGACGAGAGAGGTGGTCAGTATCTTTATCGTAGAGAGATTTAACTTTCACCGCTTACTCCACCGATTGAGCCAAGAGTGAATTTTTATCCGGCCAACGTAGACCGTAAAAAGAAAAGAAAAAGTTGAGTAACTAAAATCAATGGTGAGGAATTGGGAAGAGAAGCAGAGTCTATGTACAACTAACTTCCAATGGTCCCATTGAAGGCCACAAGAAAAATATCAGTCCTTTTTCCTTTAGGGACACAAACCCAAAAATCAAAAGAATCTTTTACAAGAATTAGGAATTTGATGCAATAAAAAGAAAAAAAAAATCTCCCATTTTCTCTCTCATCATCCTCCCTTCCACTCACTTCTTCACTACAATTTGGTGAAATCCATTTCCTCCAATCAGATTGCAGCAAATTCCATCAAAAAAGCTCTAATTCAGATAAATGGATGCCCTCTCTCTCCTCTCTCTCTCTCTCCCCAACTTCCGTGGCTGACATTGAAGCTCAACCTCAAAAGAAACCCATCTCACCATCACAATTCCCTGACGACCCAGTTCGCCACGTGTCCCTTTCACTCACCACTACCCAGAGAATCCCCCTTCTTGTTCATCAAATTTATAAAACCATTTCTCTGCAATTACGAAGATTTTAAAGAAACAGAGAGACATTTCTTCTTCTTCTTCTTGCTTCCTCCATTGTTGAACATCATTTTCTTAATTTTGTGACATTGATTACACTTTCTTGTATAGTTTTGATCATCATCAATGGCGTCGTTGGTGTCATCGCCTTTTTTGGCGGCTTCAAAATCGGACCACCAGCTCTCATCTCTCTCCCAGAAGCATTATTTTCTCCATTCATTCCTCCCCAAGAAAACCCATCTCCCAGTTTCCTCCAAATCCGCCATTAGAGTAAAATGCACCGCAATCGGCAACGGCCTCTTCACCCAAACGAGCCCCGAAGTCCGACGTGTCGTCCCGGACAACACCGCCGGCCTTCCCACCGTCAAAGTCGTCTATGTCGTTCTCGAGGCTCAGTATCAATCGTCGCTCACCGCCGCCGTCCAATCCCTCAACAAGAACAAAACCCACGCCTCGTTCGAAGTTGTCGGTTACTTGGTCGAAGAGCTTCGCGATGAATCCACTTACAAATCCTTCTGTAAAGACCTTGAAGATGCCAATATCTTCATTGGGTCTCTCATTTTCGTGGAGGAGCTCGCTCTGAAGGTCAAGGCCGCCGTGGAGAAGGAGAGGGAGTGCCTCGACGCCGTTTTGGTGTTCCCTTCGATGCCGGAAGTGATGAGATTGAACAAACTTGGGTCGTTCAGTATGTCCCAATTGGGGCAATCGAAGAGCCCATTCTTCCAGCTCTTCAAGAAGAAGAAGCAATCCGCTGGTTTTGCTGACAGTATGTTGAAGCTTGTGAGGACATTGCCTAAGGTATTGAAGTATCTTCCCAGTGATAAGGCTCAGGATGCTAGACTTTATATTCTTAGTTTGCAGTTTTGGCTTGGTGGATCACCTGATAATCTGCAGAATTTCTTGAAAATGATTTCTGGGTCTTATGTTCCTGCTTTGAAAGGGGCTAAAGTTGAGTATTCTGAGCCTGTTCTGTATTTGGATTCTGGGATTTGGCACCCTTTGGCCCCTTGTATGTATGATGATGTGAAGGAGTATTTGAATTGGTATGGGACTAGGAGGGATGCTAATGAGAAGCTGAAGGATCCTAATGCCCCTGTGATTGGGCTGATTTTGCAAAGGAGTCATATAGTTACTGGTGATGAGAGCCATTATGTGGCTGTGATTATGGAGTTGGAGGCCAAAGGGGCTAAGGTGATCCCCATTTTTGCGGGTGGGCTTGACTTTTCGGGGCCGGTAGAGAGGTATCTTGTTAATCCGGTGACGAAGAAGCCGTTCGTGCATTCGGTTGTGTCGCTGACTGGCTTTGCTCTGGTTGGAGGGCCTGCCAGGCAGGATCATCCAAGGGCTGTTGAGGCATTGACCAAGCTTGATGTTCCTTATATTGTTGCTCTGCCTTTGGTGTTTCAGACTACTGAGGAATGGCTTAATAGTACCTTGGGGTTGCACCCGATTCAGGTGGCGCTTCAGGTGGCACTACCGGAGCTCGATGGTGGTATGGAGCCCATTGTTTTCTCTGGCCGGGATCCACGAACAGGTATGAGGAAGTTCCCTCACTATGCTTTTTCTATCTGCTGTTCAAGATTTCTAGTCGAATATAAATTACATTCATAATTTGAGTAGATAGAAAATTACGATGATCGGTCTCGAAACGGCTGAGAAATCATAAATATTGTTTGTTGGTTTGGTTTGGTGAAAGAGTAGAATGTGTGGATCTTGTTATTCAGTACTTAGTAGCTTAGGAATTGAAAAATATGAACATTATTTTATAATGTATTGCAGGGAAATCTCATGCACTTCACAAGAGGGTTGAACAGCTCTGCACTAGAGCAATCAAATGGGCTGAACTTAAAAGAAAATCCAAGGTATTCACTTCTATAACCAATCGAAATAGCTTCAGTATCCGATATTTAGCATGTTTTCTTCTTTACGATCCAAAATGTGAGATTCAAGAATATCAAACTTTAATCTGGCTTCTTGATATTGATATATTCCTAACTTCATGCTTGAGTTATTAAGCTTTTCTATAGCTAGCAAGTTTTGTGGTTTTAGTTTATCATTGATGTGTAATGCTCGAAAATGGTTCGAGTTTTTCTCCATCTTATGATAAATATTGACATTTTTTCAGGCTGAGAAGAAGCTGGCTATAACTGTCTTTAGTTTCCCTCCAGATAAGGGAAATGTTGGAACTGCCGCATATTTAAATGTCTTCTCATCCATCTTCTCTGTGCTGAAAGATCTCAAGAGGGATGGTTATAACGTGGAGGGCCTTCCCGAGACTTCTGAAGCTTTGATTGAAGATGTTATTCATGACAAAGAGGCACAATTTAACAGCCCTAATCTGAACATCGCTTACAAAATGAATGTTCGTGAATACCAGAAATTAACACCGTATTCGACTGCTTTGGAAGAGAACTGGGGGAAGCCTCCTGGCCATCTGAACTCTGATGGAGAGAATCTGTTGGTGTATGGGAAGCAGTACGGGAATGTATTCATCGGAGTTCAGCCGACGTTCGGATATGAGGGCGACCCGATGAGACTTCTCTTCTCTAAATCGGCTAGCCCCCATCATGGTTTTGCAGCATATTACTCTTATGTTGAGAATATCTTTAAAGCTGATGCTGTTCTTCACTTTGGAACTCATGGTTCGCTTGAATTTATGCCTGGAAAGCAAGTGGGGATGAGTGATGTCTGCTATCCCGATAGTTTGATCGGAAACATTCCGAATGTCTACTATTATGCAGCTAATAACCCATCTGAAGCTACAGTTGCTAAACGTCGAAGCTATGCCAATACCATTAGCTATTTGACACCCCCGGCGGAGAATGCCGGGCTTTACAAGGGCCTTAAGCAATTGAGTGAGCTTATTTCCTCGTACCAATCGCTTAAAGATACCGGTCGGGGGGCACAAATTGTCAGCTCAATTGTTAGTACTGCTAGACAATGTAATCTCGACAAGGATGTCGAACTACCTGAGGAGGGAGAGGAAATCCCGGCAAAAGAACGCGATCAAGTTGTTGGGAAGGTGTACTCAAAGATCATGGAGATTGAATCCCGACTTTTACCTTGTGGACTTCACATAATCGGCGAGCCACCCTCTGCCATGGAGGCAGTAGCGACGCTTGTCAATATCGCTGCACTTGATCGTCCTGAAGATGAGATCTCATCTCTTCCATCTATACTAGCAAGCACAGTTGGGAGAAACATAGAGGATGTGTACCGAGGGAATGATCGGGGAGTATTGAAGGATGTTGAGCTTCTTCGGCAGATTACCGAGGCATCACGTGGGGCCATTTCTGCCTTTGTGGAGCGAACAACTAATAAGAAAGGCCAAGTTGTTGATGTAGGTGATAAACTGAGCTCGATCTTAGGTTTCAATATAAGCGAACCATGGGTTCAGTACTTGTCAAACACCAAGTTTTACAGGGCAGATAGGGAGAAGCTTAGGAAACTATTTGAGTTCTTGGCCGAGTGTTTGAAGCTCGTGGTAATGGATAACGAGTTGGGTAGTTTGAAACAGGCTTTGGAGGGAAAATATGTTGAGCCAGGCCCCGGTGGCGACCCGATTAGGAACCCGAAGGTTTTGCCAACAGGAAAGAACATTCATGCCCTTGATCCACAAGCTATTCCCACAACAGCAGCAATGCAAAGTGCAAAAGTTGTGGTGGATAGGTTGATAGAGAGGCAGAAGGTTGAAAATGGAGGAAAATATCCCGAGACGATCGCTCTTGTATTATGGGGAACCGATAACATTAAGACATACGGTGAATCCCTGGCTCAGGTTCTATGGATGATCGGTGTATTGCCCGTTGCAGATACTTTCGGTCGTGTCAACCGAGTAGAACCTGTGAGTCTTGAAGAGCTTGGAAGGCCTAGAATCGATGTAGTTGTTAACTGTTCGGGCGTGTTTAGAGATCTGTTCATCAATCAGGTGGATGATCCTGCATTTCTCAAAACTTTTCGAAATGCAACTTTCTAGTTTCTAGTTTTTGATAAAAGCTTATATTCTGTTTTGTAGATGAACCTCCTTGACCGAGCAGTGAAGATGGTAGCGGAACTGGATGAGCCTGAGGAGCAGAACTTTGTCAGGAAACATGCCATCGAACAAGCTCAAGCGCTCGGTATCGGTGTTCGAGAAGCTGCAACTCGAGTCTTCTCGAATGCATCTGGATCGTACTCATCCAACATCAACCTTGCAGTGGAGAATTCGTCCTGGAATGACGAGAAGCAACTCCAAGACATGTACTTGAGTAGGAAGTCATTTGCTTTTGATTGTGATGCTCCTGGAGCTGGCATGATGGAGAAGAGAAACGTTTTCGAGATGGCTCTAAGCACGGCAGATGCCACGTTCCAGAACCTCGACTCGTCGGAGATCTCGCTGACTGATGTTAGTCATTACTTCGATTCTGATCCTACTAATTTAGTTCAAGGCCTGAGAAAGGATGGCAAGAAGCCTAGTGCCTACATTGCTGATACCACTACAGCCAATGCTCAGGTGAGACGAACACTTTTCGCAAAAGCTCACTCATATGAAAGCTTCGACCATATACTTAGTTCTAAACTGATCTTTTTTGAACTTACAGGTCCGAACGCTCGCCGAGACGGTTAGACTCGATGCAAGAACCAAGCTATTGAATCCCAAGTGGTACGAGGGAATGATGTCGAGTGGCTACGAGGGTGTTCGAGAAATTGAGAAGAGGCTAACCAACACGGTTGGGTGGAGTGCGACTTCTGGCCAAGTCGACAACTGGGTTTATGAAGAAGCTAACTCGACATTCATTCAAGACGAGGAGATGCTTAATAGGCTGATGAAAACGAATCCAAACTCCTTCCGGAAGTTGGTGCAGACATTCTTGGAAGCAAATGGGCGCGGATACTGGGAAACTTCAGAGGAAAATATCGAGAAATTGCGCCAGTTGTACTCCGAGGTCGAAGACAAGATCGAAGGGATTGATCGGTGAAGTATAGAGATGATGAACAGGAAAAGATTGTAAACTCAAAAGATGAATGTAAATTACTTTGGCCAATTTATTCAACCATCTTCTTTCAAGGATGAATGATGGATGTAGTTTTGTAATGTGAAATTATTTGAGACTTCTTGTATTCTTAATTGCTAATTCCATTTTGATGTAACTCAATCACCAACTTCAATTTCAGTTCATGAACACCATAACTGCCATGAAGCTTAAAGTTAAAAGAAGTTGAAAGTCAATCTTAAGGAAAAAATCATTGAAGTAAGTTTAATTAAAGTCAAAGGGTGAATTCATTTTCTTGATAGTTTCGGTATAGTACTTGTTGGTGTAGATTGTGGATACCCGAGGTGGACTCTTGTTCAATCGAGTTAAGGACCTGCAAATAAAAATTTGTATCAATGCGATACTCGGAAATGTACATTCCGAAGTTTAAGTTAGTACTTAGTCTAAACGGGTGAGGCAAGCTTAGTAGGAATTACATTATTTACTTACTTTTGCAATTTGCCTTCTATAGGAGAGCTTTGAGAAGCGATCATTTCGACGCTATGCATTTGGCAATCAACAAATTTTACATCGATGACATCTATGTTTCTAGGTCGTTGCCAAGCTAGGCTCTCTCAAGGTTAGTCATAGGTAACTTTACCTAGTCCATCTAATTCTCAACCTATTCGAATTGAGTCTCAAACACGTGTTTCTGGACGAGAGGGTCATGTGGCAAGACCTGATGCCACTCTTAATGTGGCTAACCTTTTTAATCTTTAAAAATTTGACCAAAAATTTTCAAGTTAACATTCCTTATTGTTCTATCTATAATCGATTTTTTTACCACAAATTATTTTTCGACTCATTTTGAACTTTGTTCCGTTTAGAGTTATTGCATAACTTAATTAACTCAAATGGTTAAGGCACCATATCAATAAACTAGGGTTGAGACATGATGCTAGTAAATAATACAAGATCTTCAAAGAATTTTTCTCTACTCATTAAAAAAAATTATAAAATTAAACATATAACTAAAAACTAGAGGCTATAAAAAAAATTTATTGACCAATGGACATTTCCATCACATTTTCTTGTCCATAGGTTCGAAATTGACACGAATGGTATATCAACATTTCCATAATATCACAAAAACTCAGACAAAACAATAAATTATTTTAAAAACTTATTTAAAACCAGTGAAATGATTTTTATGTTAATTTAAATATTTGTTATGCATTTTTTATTTTTATAACATTATAAACATTTAAAACCTTATATTAAGTTATAAGTTTTGTCCGTTTCAGCCGGTAAAATAATTCCAAGTTGTGTTTATTTCATCTTTATACTTTAAAAACTTTCTAATATCTATACTATATTAAAAATGGAGGATCTCATAAAAATATTTTTAGACCCTTTTATCCTTTATCAAATTTTATATTTACTAAGCATACCATTTTTTATTTTAATAATTTTAATTAATAAAAATATGAAGGTTATGAATGTGAAGAGTTTGAA
>NW_019104574.1:468211-491596 GCF_001995035.1 Momordica charantia
AAACCACTTGAGCTAACTATTTCAAATATTACTAATAATTAGATAATAACATGTTTAATTTGAATTCTAATTAATGTCTGTTTTTTCTCATCAATTATAAATTTTTATAACTCATTAAAATTAATATAATAAATAAAAAGTGGATTAAAAATAAATATTATAGAAGCAGTATAATATATTATTTTATTTATAATAATTATTATATTTTATTAATTAATTACACGAATAAATATGAYTCAAGTAAGTAAAACTAAATTTTAAAATATAAGATTATGAGTATTTTATTTTTAAAAAAGTTGATGAGTTCAAAATGCTCAAAAGAGAAAAAAAAAACAATGAAATTTTTATTAAGTAAAATATTATTTGGAAACTTAACTCTTAACCAATAAAATTTTAAATGCAATACACCAAATCGATATAAAAGTTTGAAATTTATAAATGTTGAATGTGAAAAGTTTTGTTATTTCATTATTTTGAAATATTTTATTTTTACTTATATTATTAACTATAAAGCTTTATTTGGAATTAAATTTCAAAAATTTTAACTTTTTAACTTTCTAATTTGACCGGCATAATTGAATTATATACTTATTGATTTATAGTCATTTTTTTATTATGATAATTTTTTATGAATTGTGATATTTTTTTAATCTTGTATTGGTGAAAAAAAGTATTACGTGCATTTGCACGTGGTAATACACTAGTATTTCTAAATGCGCGGTTGGAGGAATATGCCAATTAGCGCTGAGCTATGCTCGCTTTGGCGGTTGGAACTCAAGTTATGTCGCAACACTTGTGAGCTAATTAATATATTTTTTCCTAACAAACAATAAGACTAACAACCACAAGTAACCCCACATTATAAATAAATTTTCGTTAAAATTGAAATTATATTTTTATGATTATATTACAAATTAAATAAACTTTCAATTTTCCCAAAAAAAAGAAGTCTATGTCATAAAAAAAAAAGAAGAAGTCTATAAAATGAACCAAACAGATGAGAGAGAGAGAGAGGAAAAATTCAAATATTTTGAGAAGCACCCGCCACAAAGTCGTTATTGAGAGATCAATGGCGGAGTTCCCATGCTCTCTAGAACGCTCGGTCGCTTCTGCTCTGCTCCTCCTCTCCACTTCGCCGCCGCCTCCTCCGCCGTCTCCTCCGTCGAGGTAACATACGGAATATGGATCGCTTTTCGAATTTCTGTTTTCTCTGTAATTTGATCTGTTCTCTTGTTTCCTTCAACCTCTGTTTATGTGTTTTGATCGCTCTGTGTAGGTCGGTTTCTCGAGACGAGTGGTTGTTTGAGGTGAAAATCGAAGGAAAATTATCGAGAGAGTTGCCGGCGTTTTGTGATTATTCGAAGTCGTGCTCTTCGATACTCACCGGAGATGAATCGTCCAAGACTCGGGAGCAGGAGCCGTTGTTGTTCTCTACATCGGCTTATGGCGACGAGCTAAAGCTCAATGTGATCATTCTCCTTCTCCTTCTCATCTATTTTAGCTGATTTCTGCTTCTTTAATTTGGTGTTGATGTGGTATTTTTGGCGCTCTTTTTGTTTACTCGCTCTTGTGTGTGTATGAATTCATTTTCTGTGTGTGTAATCTGTGCCTCTGCTCAGTAAAGTAACTATTGATTTGGATCGGCGTTTTGGATTTTGTGATTTGAATTAGTTTCTGGATGAGTTCGATCTGATCGGATTCTGAATTGAGTCTGTGTTCAATAATGCTAGGCTTATTATTTCCTTCTAGTACCTGATGTTAAGCTTTCGGTACCTTGTTGTTTCTTCTTCGATATCTACGTCAATCTGATCAGAATTTTCGAATTGTGCTTCCTCTTGATTGCTTACCTTTCTTCCATTGAATTTAAACTTGTGTAACTTCAATTAGATGGAATCCAAGTCCGAATACTTTTATCGATGAAATGTTTAGTCGCTAATCACTTCGGTGATTGTGAATATATAACTCCAACAAGTTTCGCACAGGTCGTGAGAAAGAGTCGTTCGAAGCTCATACGGATATCCGAGAACCGGAATGCCTCTTCTGCTGACGATGCTACCCTGTCTTCAGGCTCCGCGTCCTCGGAGACCTCTTGCTTGTCAAGCAGCTCAAATGTGGTCACAAGCGCGCCATGCCGTCGTCTGGTTACCAGAGCAGAGAAGAAGTTAGAAATGATTCGTCACGTTTGGAGGAAAAAGCAGGTGGCATCGGCTCATATGCGCCGGCGGGCGGAAGCCATTTTGATGTACCTCTCCGGTGGCTGTTCCTCTGAAGTGAAGATACGCCAAGTGCTCGGTGACAGCCCTGACACAAGCAAGGCTCTCAGAATGTAATTCACTCTGCTTTTATCCAGTGCTTCCAATTCTCACATTTTCTGTACACGGTAGGATGATCTATATGCCGTCAGATTACTCTCATCTCTGATGATAATTTATATGGGGTGACTGTTGCGACTGTTCAATAGACGAAGGTTTAAAGTTATAGTTTGGGAAATATATTTGATCCTTTCATATGAAGCTTATAGATTGAGTGGGATCGATTTAATCTGTTCTTTTAACATATTCTCATGTCTGAACTGTAAAACCTTGATGAAATTGACTTGTTATCTGTTCTTTTGGCAGGTTGTTGAAACTGGAAGAGATCAAAAGATCTGGAACAGGTGGGCGCCAGGATCCCTATATTTACATGGTACTAGAAACTCTCAACTCCCAGCCTTCCTTAAAAGAAAGCATGTCCAACACAAAACCCATTAATGTATAGAGAAATACTTGGAAAATTTTTCCGGGAAAATTGAACATGTTTCTTTCCATTTCCCTTTTTGCAGATTGCTTGACAAACTCTGAGTAGATCCGTTCATTTATAGCCTGGTCCTAACTCTGCCAAAGAGAGAGTCTCGGTAATCCCAATTGATTGGGAAGTTTTGATTAGGCCGGCCTGATCTGTAAGCAAATTAAATATCGTAGGGTACAGAGTATACTAGAATTGATTATAGCTTCTTACGAAACATAGAGCTCTGAAGTATACATCTTAGCTTCTCCATTTTGAATTCTCCCCCAAATGTTACCTTTCAGGGGGAGGATAATTGTTGAATTCAGTTCTGTGACATAGCTATAGTACTGTACAACAAGCATGGGAATATGCCACTTGACCCACTTGTGATTATGGGTTATTTTCTTATAGATCGGTTCTAAAATTTTATATTTTCCTAAACTTGTGTACAACTTAATCCTGGTTAGCTTCAGTCACTGATTTTGGAAAATCTTAGCTATTAAGTTGGAACAGTGTGACTCCTACTTTTCCCGTTAGAAATTTTCACCATATGGTTAGATTATATAGTAGTTCTATGATTTTGCAGAAGAACAATTTCTCAGTTGTGTTTAGAAACAAGCCATCCATGATAACAAAGAGAGAACAAATCCAAGAACACAGTTAACCAAACATGTTTTTTCACTAACTTTTGGTTCCAAACAACTCTTTCATATGACTATCTTTTGGCAGGCTTAAAGTAAGCATCATATTTTGGTACCAATATCTAGCTAGGCTGGAACAACTATAACATTGTCCAAGACAGGGCCACACAAATGGCCAAAGTCATGAAGCTTGGTGTGATAATAAGAACTGTAAAATGTAATCCTTGTGCTAACTGCAACTGCTTGGAACTTGAAACTTGCAGTTTTGGACCTTCCAAGCCCTATAGAAATGAAAGGAACTTTGATGGTTTGTTGGGCAGCAAAAGCTTGGACATCCATGGAGCCATGGCAGCCATTTCTAGCATCTCCAATGGTGAAGGTGAGAATGTAGAATTTTTTGGGAACTGTTGGGATTATTTGGGCAATGGCACTTTCTCTGCCTGAAACCAATTCAATGGCTGCATTCCCTGAAGGGACAAAGAAATGCCTTCTGTCAATGTATTTTACAGGCTTGAGAGACTCAATGATCCAGCCTGGGAGTGGGGAGATGTGATCAAATTGCTTTGGAGGGAGGAGGACTCCATTGGAGAAGTTGTTTATCACATGAGGACCATATTCAAAGTTTCCATTTAACGCTAGGTTTCCTGCAAACATAAGGATTTAACCCGATTTAGATCCCGTTTGATAACAATTCTATCTAAAAAAGCATAACTTTTAGAATAGGATAATTCACAATTTAATCATTATAGTTTGAGTTTAGATCCAATTCTCTACGGTCTGGTCAAACTTCACAAATTTTCCTTAAACTGGTTTTTATTCACTCTCTCCTATTCTTTTACTCAATAATCTTAAAATAGCGAGCGAGTTAGTCAAATAAAAAAAAACTAGTTCATTAGCAAGTATATAGAAAATGTGTCATGGCGATTACCATAAAGATGATTTGTGAAATTTGACCCGACAAATATGGACCAAATTGAAACACTTGAAACTATAAGATTAAATTGAAACTAAACTCAATGAAACAACCAATTTTATAATTTAACCTTTTAACTCATGAGTCAAATTTCAAAATTTCAAAATAACAATACATATATATATGAAAATGACTTTCTATATATAAAAAACAAAAGAGTAAATAAGATTATTATTTTTTCCATAAACAATAAGAGTTATAGTTACATTATTAATGGAAAATATATTCGAGATTCTACTTTCCCAATTTTTTTTTCTATTTAAAAAAGAGGTTGAAATACTATTTTTACTTCTACCTTTAAGATGTCTATTTTGATTTTTGTATTTTTAACTTTTGTTTATTTTAATTTTTATACTTTCAAAACGTCCATTTTGGTCCCCATTAAAGGATAACCAATTTAGCCATCATTGGTAAAATTTTAACACAAACTTTTTAGATTATCAAAACTCTTGAATACAAATTTATGACTATATTTCAAAAAATTTAATGGGTGAAGTGTCATATTAAAGTTGTAATATATAAAAATGAGAAACTAAAACAAAGAAACTAGAATTGTCTTTTTTTAGTTCATGCGCCAAATTTGACGTTTTAAAAGTATAGGAGTTAAAACAAACAAAATTGAAAAAATATGAATCAAAATAGATATTGTGAAAGTATATATACCAAAATAGTATTATTTTTTTCAAGTCACCATTAAAGTTTTGACAAGTAAGAGAAAAAATGTACAAAGAAAGATTCATTAAGATTCTGACTAGTAAGTACCTAAATATTTTCTTACCTGGAACGGGACGCACAGGTGGCATCTGCTTGATAAAGACGAGATCCAAGAGGGGCCCACAAGTGGGGTCCTCTTGAACACCAGGGTTATGAAAGGTAATTTTGACAACATTTCTATTAGCCCTAAAGGAGAAGGCATAAGTGTCACCCCCATTGCTATAGAGCGTTTGAATGGAAAGGTCTGCTGACTGAGCCCCAGCTACCACCCTCAGCACCTCGTCCTGGGCACAAGTCCTGGTCACCCCAAACGTCGCCGTATAGACCGAGCCCCGTCTTAACCTCACTGCCTGTGAGATCAAGGCCTCGTTCCCCAACCTCACCGCATGGGCCCCACGGGGGATCGGTAGGTAGAACCCACCCGGCTGGGGCCCACCCGACACGTATTCGACCAAGCCATTGATTTCCCATTTTGGTAGTGAAAATTTGCCTATGATCACTGTTTTGTTTAGCTTTGATTTGGGTGGTGACTCTTCAAAGTCACCATTTGGGACAAGACCTAAAACAAGATAGAGAAAAATATATTAATATCAGAGTTTCGAATCTGCAATCTTTAAAAAAAAAAATTAAAATAAAAGAGTTGGTATTGACATTCATTTAAAAAGAAAGTAATCTGATGTGACAAAATCCAGAACATATAGTAATTTTATAATTTGAGAATATGGAAAATTGAATCTCGGACTTCAACGAAAGAAGTATATATCAATTACGCTGAGCTATGATTATATAGACTAAAAGATGTAGTAATTAATGAAAAAAAAATTTTGTCAACAATTATTTCTACTCGTAAATTTTTTTTTCACCATTAAAATATTAGTGAGTAGGGTGGAACAAAATTTTTCCAGTGAGATCTACATATATATATTTTTAAATATAATATTAAAAGAACCAAATCAAATATAAAAAGTATGAGAAGTTGAGCATTTCTATTGATGTGTTCCACTTGAAAAACAATTTTTAAGATTTAAAACTATTTTCCTGCCCAATGGAAGTAGAATTTATAGGGTTGAATATGATATATATTGATCGATAAATTGATAAAAACACATGTTACTATTATTAAGATCGAGATGGTTCTTCTCGACGTTTGAAATAAAAGGGAAAAAAACGACAAAATTTAAACTCTGTTTGACTTTTGAATAGGAATAGTGTTAGTTTCTTCAATCCCGAACCTAATTTCGAATTTCCTCCAGATTTTGAACTTCAAACTTCCTATACCATTTGTGCATTCGGAAAAAAGAAAAAGAAAAGCCACATGGATTTTACTTTTTTGGAAAGAAAAAAGGATAGAAACTCCTCTTTTTTTTTCAATTAAGAGTAGGAAATAACTATAGAATCAAAACTTAATATAAATTAATGGAAGAAGAAGAAGAAAAAAGTGGATTAGAGTTGCTTACCATCAAGATAGAGAGGAGGAGGAAGAACTGCAGAAGAAACAGAGGCAGCAAAGAGAATGAAAATTAGTAGAGGGCAAAAAAGGAAACCCAAACTTCTTTTTCCCATTCTCCAAAATCAAACAAAAACAAAATGGTGTTTTGTGAATAGGGAATTATGAAGATGCTTTGCTTTGCTTTCAACTCTCTAATCTCTATGGATTTATATATAATATGCTGATCCTAGGTTTTAGTCAAACAGGGAAAAGAAAAAAGAAACCACTCACAAACTCCGATGCACACTAGTCTAACATTTTCAAACATCAATATGAGAGGTGAATCGATATTTCCGTGAAAAACCAACAAAATGTTAAAAGAAATCAACAAAATAACATTAATATGGATATAATATAAACGATAAGAATTTTTAAATTGTTTAAAAAAACGGAATGGTTGATTTGTTAATTTAAATATTTTTTATTATGACTTATTCAAAAATATTTATCGATCGATATTTCTTTTGATATTCTGATATATTTAAAATTTTGAATTACACACGAACTTCTAAACTTGAGCGCTTAATCAGGCGTTTCATGTGTTCTTCTCCCTCTCTTTCTTGGTTTTTCTTTGCGTGGGAGCCCACATGAGCTTTAATTGATTGCCATGAGAGAGTTTGCCTTTTGATTTTTGAATTATTTATTTATTTATTTATTATTATTATTATTTTTTTGGAAGTAGTGCTCTCTCTTTAGATGAATATATTCCATTCTTTTTCCTTTTCTTTTTTCTTCTTTTTATTAAAATATATTTTGGTAACTTCGAAAATTTCCGATAGTCAAAGGTGCACTAAAAAGTGTTGGGTTTGGTTGCTATCAAATAATGTGATTTGTGGTTGAGTTCTATCGGGTAAATGATGTGTGCTGATTTGAAGAGATGAGTTGACTTATGATAAGCAAATCTCGATGTGGCAAAGATTGAATGAATGAACAGTCACTCTAGGGAAAATTGTTGAGGGTGCAAACATAATCTCACGTTGATTAGAAGTGAAGAAGATCTTAGATATGTAAATAATGATAACGTCTCTATCAACGTGTGTGCTTTTTAATCCAAAAAACAAAATTCTCTGAACTAATTAGATCTAAAGTGTAGACAACATCTTACCATTATATTGTTAAAATATAAATTGACGTTTACTTTATCTTTTAAATTTAAAAGACCACTTTTAAGATCATGAAATTTGACAAATAGTTCAAAAAATTGACATCGTATGGGTAAATTTCTATACAACTTGATCCTGATCGTTATTGGCTCTCACTAGGTTCACGAGTTTCATAAGAGTTAGAAATATTATTCTATTATGATCATAGTCCTATTAATTTCTAGCGTCCACATAATTGTGAGATTGTAAACGTATAGTTCTACGTGAGTTAAGAATGAAGAAATATCTCGAGTATATAAATAAACACAATATCCCTATCGAGGAGAGGTAAAAAAATTAAAATTAAATTAAAAAGACTTAAATTCAAAGCGAATAATATTATATCACCAGAGTTAATAGGTTTTAAATTGTTTACAGGAATATTTTAAGATCTCTTGAAATATTTGATTTTTTGATTTTTTGATTTTTTTGATTTTAATTATTTTGCTTTAGAGATGATTAAGAAAGATATAATTGGATATCTTTTTGTTACACTTAACTTCAAACCCCAATTTCACATATCTTTTTGTACTTATTTCTTATCAAGTTTGACTTAATTAGTTAATTTGCTCAAATAATTTTTATGTTTGAATCAATTTAACTTTTTCTTCTTATTTCAATAAATAAAATAAGAGTTTCAAGCACTTTAAAAACTATTCAAATATGTGTAGATCATGACTAAAAAAAATTACGACTTATAAATCTATAAAATTAAATTAAAATTTCGGTGAATACATGTGTCTTAATCAGCTGAACCATGCTTCAAATTCGTCGATTTTTAGATATTTTAGGTTATCTTTAATTATTACATATGTTTGTTCTAATTTCTTTTCTTTTTTTATTATATAGAAAACAAAATTTAAAAAACAATTTCTAAACCATTCATCTGAGATGGTTAGAAGATGATGTTTAAAATAATTTTCTGTTTCTTAAAACTAAAATAATAAACTTTTTTTTAATTATTTAATAGAATAATTCCTTAAAATATAGTTTTCAAAATAAGAAATTTCAGAAAACAAAAATAATATTGTGGGATTTCATGCTTTCTGAATTAATTTTTCCATGTATATACAAATTCAATCATTAATTACTTTTAAGCATAACTTCATCTTCACTACAAAAAACACTATAACCTAATTTAAATGTATTATATTTTTCTATATAGATTCTTTTTTTTCAAAGCATAAACCACCATGTAAGTATAAAACTTCCTTATAATTTTATTCCATATATTCACATAAATATAGATTAATTTATCGAAATATTATTTAATTATTTTCAAAGAAGTCAGAAGTTTGAACCCCTCCCTCCTTTATTTTTTTTTTTAGTACATTTGAGAATTTGAAGCTCATCCTAGTTGTATATATTTACCACTGAAACATGATTGGTAAAAAAAAAATTCAAGCAATTATACTCGGAGACTTTTAAAGACTAATGCAATTAAGTCACGTCGTTAAAACTTTGGTTATTTGAAAAATAGATAAATTATACATAAGCTAAAATGATTGTTATGGCTGACTGTTACCTCTCAAATTAGATAGAGATCGTTAAAAATAAACTCTCAAATTTATTGTAATGGTGTTTTTTAAAGTTGCGAAACAATTATAATTAAACAAAACTGCTAACCAAATTATATTAGTAATATTTAATTATAATGATTTATAGCTAATCTGAATATAGGTGAACGAGTTAAGATATCTATATACTACCGAAAAATTGTCAATTCGAATTTGTATCCCACCTGTTGTAGAGTTTGAGAAGATAATTTCTTAAATGGAAAGGTGGATAATATAATTGAAGAAATATAAATCCAATACTACTTTTTTAAAAATTAATTCTTAAACTTCAAAACAAAGAAAAAACAATTTAAAAAAGCAAAAATTTACTCCTTTTTCTCGTATTTCCGTCTGACAGTCGGTGCCACGCACGTGACTACGCCCACAAAACCTTCCGAAATTTGCGTGGCTTTTTATTACCGTCAACTCCAGTTATCAGCTGCAGCAAGGCCCACTGTAACCTTTTGGTCAGACATGTAAAAACATGACACGTGTTTAAAATATCCCCTGTAACGGAACGGAGCTGTTTCCTCCGCCATTTGCGGCGGACCGACTGACGTGGCTGTCTTTGTCCTGTCGCGTATATTTTACGAGATTTATTTAGTAAAATACGACGTATTTAATTCGAGATAGGTGTCTTGTGGTGTTTTCGGTCTCTTGTTAAAATCACTTCTCTTAAATTTATTTTTCAATATTACTAATTCTACCCTCGCTCTCGAATACATATGAAAAAGGTTATATTTAGATAGTTAAAGTTGGTATAAATGAAACTCTCATTTTAAATGCTGTCCACAATTTGTCGATGAAATTTAAAATTTCGTCCATAGAATTTATTTGTATGGATGAAATTTATCATAAAAAATAAAAATTATTGTAGTGAAAATTTTAGCAAAGTCATTAATTTGGTCAAATTTTAACAAGTTAAGAGTTTAGTCATGGTTGATATTGTCGTCTAAAGACTCTAAATAGGAGTGACATGATTTTTTGGTTACATGAATGAAAATTTTATTGCAAAACTTTTTTGTTTTGGTTAAATTAACAATTTAATTATTAAACTTTAAATGGCACCTCTAATTTACTCCTCAAATTAAATTTAGAAGTTTTAATCTCCTAAATTTTCAATGGAGAGGCAGAGAAATCTACCATTTGAAAAATTGGGTACAACTATTAGGGAAAAAAAAAGGACAACTTTGTCAAGTAAATTAGTGTGCAATGCTAATGACTAAAGTTATAAGTGTCAAGGACAACGGTATTCCTCGTATCTCAAATAGTTGAGCAATAATTGACGCATGTCTTTAACTAAAAGAAAATGAGTTCAAATTTCCTCTCTACTTGTTGTACTAAACAAAAAAACCATGTATCTCAATCATATACTCACAACCTCTTGATTGAAAATATATGTCAATTATCATTGAGTTATAGTCATGTTGGCATCTGAAAATAGATATTCAACATGCTATTCTCGTCCTCTTACATTTACTATTCTCTCTTTCTCTCTCCCATGTATTGTTTTTCCCCTTCTCGTTTTCTCTCCTGGAACACGCTAAATACCAAACATTATTTCTCTCTCTAACATGCAAAGACCTTTCACACATATGATTTTCTATGACAAATATAGCACAATTGCACTCATTGCATTCCCTTATTTCTCTTACATGCAAGACAACACATATTCTCTCTGTCTTTAATTATAATACCATAATTCTAGTAGCCGATCCAAAACTTTGCGTTTAGTAGCACGAATTATTTTTTGGTAAATTTAATTCATATATGGATTCTCAACACTCCCCTCACTTATGGGCTTGGATAATTGCATAAAGTCCAACAAGTGGAAATCATTATAAATGGGGAGGAAACAATAATGCAGGGTTCAAACACATGATCTTTCGCTCTGATACCAAAGATGAATAAACCACCACACTTAACCAAAAAATTTTAAGCTGATAGGTTGAATAAATTTAATTCATATATGGATTCTCAATACTAACTATCTAGAAACTTATTGGAATCTCCACATATCTCTCTATTTTGTATTAATCTTTCTAGATTGTTTTTGAAAATTGTAAATATGTATCTAAAAAAAGACTTTAGAAGTATCTTAGCTTTTTCTTTAGGCTCCAAGGAATTCTAGAGATTAAGAATAGATTAAGAAGTATCTAGAATATATAAGAGAGGAGCCTAGAAATATCTTTTTGATTGGACTCCAACGGCCTATAAATAGGAGAGATGTCCCCATATGTGAATGAATCAAGTGAAAAGAGTGAATCAATAGTAGTGAGTGAAGAAAGTGAGGAAAGTTAGAGTGTAAGATAACTTTATTTCAAAGAGTGCTCATTTGTATACTTTCCTAATAAAAGCTTCTTTATTCAAAAGATCATCTCTTTCCTTTTATGCTAATTTCTTCTACAAATGGTAATCGAGCTGAAAACGAGGTGGGGGTCTCCAATTATAGGCAGGCCTTCTGACAAGCCTCCAACAGCTCTCTGATAGCCTGAGAATCACGGTGTGTTCTTGTGAATTCTGTTGGACGCCTACAGAAGTAAGCATAGGTCAAATCGATTGATGACTCAGACAACCCATGTACGATTTTGTGGTCGGCTCAGCTGATATCTTAGGTGGCCGAGGTATGAGACTATGGTTGGCTTGGTATGAAACGTGGGTCGCAATTGTCTCTAGTAGTTCAACTTGACCTTTACAAAGGTCTGAGCTACATCCCCTTTTATGTGTGAGTTACTATGCTACACTACTAGAATTTGGGGTTTTTGTGACGTAAATGAACAGTAAAACACTGTTTTTAAAATTCAATAAAAACCTCACAAAATGTTAAAAACGCATTTTTGACGGGTAAAAATGGAGATTTTCGAATTTTTGTCCTTTCGTGACGTTTTTTAAACGTCATGAAAGGGCGAGGTGCATTATTTGCGGGAAAAGACRGAGTTTTTTGAATTTTTTACTTTTCGTGACGTTTTTCTAACCGTCATAAAAAGTTGAAAGAAAACACGTTTTCCGTGACGTTTAATAAATGTCACAAAATGGAGCGGCGCGTTTTTTACGAAAAAAGACGGAGTTCTTTTAATTACTGGCTTTTTCATGACGTTTAAGAATCGTCACGAAAATATGAGGTTCATTTTTTTGCGAGAAAATCAGATTTCTTTTGGATTTTCGTGACATTTAAAAAATGTTACGAAAATTTGGAAATCAAAACTTATCGTGACGTTTAAAAAACGTCATGATAAGTTTAGGCTAGTTTTTGGCGGGAAAACTAGATGTTTTTTTTATTTTCGTGACGTTTTTAAACATCATGAAAGAGTGTAAGGCGTTTTTTGGCGGGAAATGTCTAGCTTRCAATAAATTTTCCTTTTCATGATGTTTAAAAAACGTAATGGAATGGTGTAGCGATATTTTTTACTGGAAAACATGAAGACTAACGAATTTACTGTCATTTGCGACATTCTTAAATGTTATGAAAGGGTGAGCTGTGTTTTTTAGAAAGAAAATTTTTCTTTATTTGCACTCGCAATTTTTTTTTGTAAATCTTTGACATTTTATGCCACGAAAAGTGAATATGTAATTTACAATTTTTATTCTATTTAAAAAAATGTTGTAAAATATTGAACTATAGTGAAACAACATATATTTACAGATGCAAGATTTTTGGTACTTTATGGCGTGCAATTCTTCTATTTTGCATGTCTTTCGAATCTTTTTTAATTTTAGAAGATCGGTTTAAATTTGATAAATTTGAAAAGCGAAATTTCTTCTTAAACAACTTTTAATTCTATATTTATGCAATTAGTTCGTAGTTTTTATATAATTATAAAGATGATGGGCAAAGAAGAAATATATATAAAGTAAAACTTATTGTTTTAATGACCACTTAAATATATATATATATATATATATATATCAACTAAAGAAATAATAAAAGATACTACTAAAATATATTCTAAAAGAAAACCAAAAAGAAAGGACAATACTTTAAAAAACTAAAAATAAAATACCACTACATGGAGTGACATTTTTATTAAACTTAGTATTTAAATGTTACATTTGTTCAAAACTCTAATTATTGTTGTTTATTTTCAAAAATTTCACTTTCTCATTTTCACACTCTCATTTTCAAAACTCTAATTTTAGAAAAAAAAAAAAGGGATGTTGATTAATTTTTTTTAAAAAAATTGAAATCAATTTGATACAAATTGCAATTTCTTATTGGATCGGAACGATACACTCCAGACTAGATAAATATTACTTACATTTGAAAGGAAAGAAACATTTTCAGTGTTGCAATTTCAATCAACCTAAATTTCACTACTGATTTCGTCTACTCGTTGTTGCTCCGATCTTACTCTTACACTAGTACGTTTAATCCTTCACTAACCTCTCTCTCCTTGATTTACATGGTGTTGTTGGGAATCACAAAACTGAACCTAGTTCGAATGTCGTTTTTCTCTTTGATGGATGTATAGCATCTTCCCGCACCACTTATAAAATTGGAAGAATTGAGATCTGGATAATTGAAATCTAATATGGTTATATGTATATATTTTATTAGGAATTTGAATACATATCTATTATATTTTAGTAATCATGATAATAATTTATATATATATATAGATTGGTAAACTAGTAACAGACAAAATGTGTACAAAATTACTTTATAATAAAAAAATTGATACTTCACCTCAATAAATTTTTTAATGAAAACGATAAAATCGTTACGAGTGGTAAACTATATGAATTAAATCGTTATATACATATATATTAGTATTTAAGGACTAAATTATTACAAATTTAAAAGTACATAGACCAAATCATTACGTACTCAAATTGAAAGATATTTAAATAAATGGAAGGGCTCCATGGTTTTTAATCTTTATTAAACTAATTCCAAGACGGATTTATTAGATATCTCATACATTCTAATGGTTACATTTTGAAAATTTATTTTCTAATTGATTCCCTCCATCATTTTGGTTTAGAAGTTTTGAATTGAATCACGCTTTGATTTTTGTTTCACACCGTTCTCTAGCCCATTTGACTCGTCCACTCACGTGTGTCAGTACGTTGACTAATCTTACGAGATAATCATCCGAAACTATAATATTTAATTATTTGTAAATCTCTAAGATTTTAATATTTTAGATAGATGGTTGTCATGCAATTTGATCTTATATAGACTGTTTAGTTGTTTGAATCAAGTTATTATTTTAACCTTATTTTTATAGTGTTGTTTAAAAATCAGTTGAACTACATTTGAAATGTATCAAAGATCTTTTTTAAAAATAAACTTTTTAGGAAACATCCTACTACGCGATAGTGGTCACAAGCCCAAAAAAGTCAATGGGACAATACCACTTAGAAGATGAAATTGAAGATGTCATGCTTATAGGTCGAATACCTTAGCTCGATCATAGAAGGACAATCGATGAGCTCGAGGTGGGGTATAGGTCTCCATAACCCATAAGTCACATCTTCAAGTTCCCTATAAATAGTGAAATCTCCCTCGAGAATATCTACGTGACATCATTATTACTTTGCTCAACACCATTTTGATTTGAATACTAATTTAACCATCGGAGTTTGCTGGTACAACACCACATCGATTAGAATTCTCATTTAGATCATCACTTCGAATCCGACGCATACTACCACGGATTCCCTATCAACAAATCCGCACGTGCTATAATCACGCAATAACACATCATATTTACAATTAATATAAAATTATATTTATAAAAAATCAAATGCACCAAATCAAACACTTATAGCATGTCCTTAGCCCAAGTGCTGTGCTTGATCAGGAAGTGTTTCAAAATTATATTTTAAGAATGTAGAACAGAGCAACTGAGATAATTTGTTAATTCAACACGTGCTTTTAGAAATTTATAATGTCTGTAATTATAATTATAATTTTAAGTATTGGTTGGTAAAAGCACTTATTTTGAAAACACTCCCTCCTACTGGGCTGGGCTTTAAGATCAGGGCCTTATTCTTGGCCCAGAATCAAACCCTCTTTGGGCTAAGTTTTGGGCTGTCCTTCTAGGCTTTGGCCCATGAAGCGCGTTTCAGATGGAAGCCGAAATTGATTCAAATCCTTGTACTCTCGTAGACAATTTTTAAGCAAAAAATCAATTTTATTCTTTTCTGAGAGTTAATTTTAATTTCTAAAAGTATTAATTTCACCAAACAAGTCCTAAACTCCAACAAGTTAGTAAAATTAATGTACACTTCAAATGAAAAAGATTATATCTAAACAATGAAACCCATGAAATTTATAAAGAAAACAAACCAGCATAATTCAACTGATTGAGGTATTAGTGTCTAGTTAAGAGGTCGTGAGTTCGAATCCCACTCCAATCGACTTTCAAATAGAATGATTAATAAAATTGACAACTTTACAAAATTAAAGAAAAATTTTAATAATTAGAGAAGAAAAAAAAAAGGATGAGCTTTTTAAATTGAAAAGTTCCAAAAAAGAAATACAAAATCCCAACCAAAAAGTTAGAGAGAGAGAAATAGGTGAGACAATCCATGATACAAGGGTCATGATGCATGTCTAGTAAAGGAGGGGCTCAATCCCAATCAATTGAGATTCCACATTGAAATCCCAATTGCTTTTTTTTTTCTTTTTCTTTTCTAAAATGACAATTATCATGTATAAAGTGGCCCCTTTTATTCTAAAAAAAAAAAAGTGGCCTTTTTCCCCACACCCATCACCCCTTCACATGAGAGAGAGAAGCCTATTTTCATGAAGTTTGTTCCCTATCAAAGGCCAAATGGGATTTTGTCTATGCAATTACAAGTTATGTTTTAGGGTTGTTTGTTGGATGAAGACCTCTTGGCTTTTGTCATAATGGCATCTTCTCTCTTTCTAAAAAAAAACGCCTAGGTTGGTTTTGTTTCGTGGGAATATGAAATTCTCATGAGATGGACTTCTAGATTATTGTGTTTGTTTGACAGGAATGTTGGATACCTTAACATTTTTTAGATGTGGCATCTTAGATGCACATCTTAGCAATTTTAAATGTCCTCAAAGGTTGTTAAGATTCCTATGTTGAGGGCATCTTCTTTTGACAATTTTGTCGGTTGTTATTTTTATTCTATATATTTTCTTCATCAAAGTACAAATCCTGCAAAATAATATTCAACATTATAATAAATATTCTTACAAAACAAACATGTCTAAAGATGCCAGACATTTATAATCTCATATATCTAATATTTCGAGCATTAGAAGATGCCAACTATCTAGATTTTCAAAAAACAAACGGTCCTTCTAGGATCTTTTTTATTTAGGGAAATTTCATAAAATCAAAATTTATGAAGATGTTTATTTAAAATTATATAAGATGGGATAATATGGGTGTTTCTTTTTAGAATAATACAATTTAAACTAGAGTTGGGAGATTCAAACCTTTGGTTCAATAAATTTTGAGCATAGTTCAATGGTCAAAGTATTTATCTCCTAATTAAAAGATTGCAAGTCAAAAATTTTAAAGAAGAAAAAATGAGAACATTGCCCATGGTCCGTAATATTTTGACACAATCTAAATAAGTTGGCTTTAATATCTTTTGGATAATGTTTGTGTAAAACTATATCATATCAAAAAAATGGAACAAAACAATTGAAATTATTAAAAGCAATGCAATCTAGTTTGCATCTTTGTAAAATATTATCAAAATAGTAGAGGTAAGAATATTGGGAATTTTATATAATTAACACATGATAATCACTCAATTTTGTTTTGAACTTAGAGCCATGAGAATCTCCCTTGAGATTAAACAAAAATGTGTATCAATTGTATAATCATTTATAAGTTCAATAAAAATTCATTTTCATTCCTCTTTGAGCCTATCCTAAATCCTAACAAAATGTCACCAAATACTCTAGAGAGAGAGTATTATTACAAAAATAGAGATTAGAGGGCTAATTAATCATTATTAACAAGGGAGAAAAAAGACGAGTCAAAAAAAATAAATAAAGGTAGATATTGATATCTCAATTTTATGAAAATATCGAAAGAAATATTCATAAGATATCTCGGTGAAAATTTCTAGAAAATTATAAACATAAAAAATTCATAACAAATATTTAAATTTACAAATAAACATTTTTTTACTTAAATGAATATTAATATTATGTCCATATCAGTGATATTGTATTGATATTTTTTTTTATATTTTGTTGATTTTTTTGCGATACTATATGGAAACGTGAATTCATCTAAATTTAATACTCTGATTATATGATAAAAATGGTCTAAGTCCATTGCCCCACCATATATGCATATTCTTTCTATTTGGTACGCGTTTGAACAAGTTTTATATTCGTAAGTATTTGGGCTAGTTTACGAGCACCTCAAGGTATAGGTGGTCATCATTAGATTTGAACAAATTCATTCTTTATTAATCCTAGTTCTTTTGGATCAATGAGCCACACATGATGATTTTAATTCTCCAAAAGTTTATTTACTTGGTTGAGTTTTCTAGTAATATATCACATTAAATTTCAATTTTAAACATAAAAAAATTAGAATTCTCAAAGACAAAGCGAGCATAGTTTAACCGAAATAGTAAATATTTTGGTACATTATTTAATTTGATAAAATAATTTTAAAAATATAAAAAAAAAAGATGGATAGGAAAATTAAAGAAATGGAAATTAAGAGAAATGATTGGATATGATGATGAGGGTGGCTTGTTGGTGGCTTTACAGGTCCTAAAGCCCTTGATTCCTGCCCCAATGTCCCTTCCCTTCTATCTTCAACTTTTTGACTAAGTGAAAAACAACTAGTAAATAAATATTTTAAAAACTTACTTTTTCTTCTTATTATTCTTTTTTAATTTCACATCAAATGATGATGGATTAAAACTACTTTTGAAGAACCTCTCAATTTTATTATTATTTCTCTTTTTTATGCCTATTTTATTTCTTGAGTCAATGTTTTATTATGCATCCAATTTGAGTTTTTTTAATCCACTTCTTAGATTAGTAATATATATATATATATATATATAAAGCAAGTTAATTTACATATCAAAATAATAATTAAGAGCTAAGTAACGGCACGAGGTAAAATGATTATGTTTTAGGGTTTAGGGACTAAAATATTCTTTTTCAAAGTTGAAAGAGGAAATGAGATTTAAACCTATTTTATCTTTTAAAACTAATTTTAATATCTTCATGCTGTAAAATCATACTCTTTCTCTTAATTGGTTTTAAGGGAATTAGTGGGTGTGGTGCATATACAAAGAAAAAAAAATTAAAATACAAAAGTAAAATATGCAAAATAGACAAACTAGGAGGATGACTAATCATCCCTAAAATAAATAGAAAAGTACATTTTGAAATGAAAACATATAAATTTCTTTACACTTTTTTCTTTTTGGGGAACCAATAAGTATCTTTTACACCAATATTCATACTCTCTCTCAACCGAGTTATCATAAGAAAATACTGCTAAATCTTTCTGAAGTGAAAAAAAGGAGGAAAGACACGCTACAACTAAAAAAAATAGCCAACTGAAAAACGTTAGCTAGCTAGGCTAGCGTACAATGACTTTCTCTACATTGGGCTCGATTATTCAAGCGGAGCCCAACCTATACAAGACAAGGTGCTGCTCGCTTTCTGTCTGTCACAAAGGGGCTTAATTTATGTAGTGGTTAGCATTCCTACGTGCTCCTTCTTGCACACCGACGTAAGAATCTACAAGCGACCTTTGGATGTTTTCGTGACGCTTTGGTCACAAAGGTTGTCGATGTCTAAGTTTATGGATGAATTCAGTCAACGAAAGTCCCTCAAACTCAATCGATATCAACGTAAAATATGGTTTTTTAAAAACTTTTATTTCATGCTTTATAATTATACAATATTACTATTTTTTTCTTCTAAAAGCTTTTTAGTGTAATGTGTATTCACATTTTGAAGATAATGGGTGTGAACATGCATATATGATACCTTTCTTTCATTGGGCATTTGGAAAGAGGCATTGAGTCCATAATGTTGTCTCTCCTCTTTTGCCTCATGTTGATGTAAAGGGGCAAAAAAGCCATCATATAGAATGTTTATTTTTGTTAAATGTATGATTGATTTTTTCTATTATATATTGACTTGTGGTACTTGATATTCATTGAAATTAAAATGATCTATAACAAAAGAAAAAAAAAAGTTTAAATATTAAAATGAAATAAATATCGTGACATTGTTATTCTCTCGTGAAAATAAAATAATTAGTATTGCTATTTTACTTGATATTTTTTTCTAACACGAGTGCTAAATTTAGCATAAATGTAATATTAATAGAAAATTAAGTTTAAATTTTATTTTGGTCTCTGAATTATCATAGTTATTTTTGTAAAGCACATTTTGATTAAGTTTGTTATATTCATAGGAACGATCTTTAGGAGAGATAAAAATGCATTAATCATTTTAAGAAATCACATTAACCATTCAACTCGGCATGGATTAACATTAAGAAGTATAATGCGCGCGCGTGTATATATATATAATATATATATATACTCTTTTTGAAGGATTACTTTTATTTTTCTTGAAAAGAAATTGCTTATTTTTCTATCAAGATGTTGATAAGTTAATTAAAACTTAGAAGTAGCAAGAGTCCATTTGGTAGGCTCCCCATTTTTTATTTCTTTGATTCTCATTTTCAGTCTTTGGAAAATATAAACGTTTTGGTAAGTAATTCTTATTAAAAAAATTAAAAAAAAAACAACAAGAAATAAGAAATAATTAACAAACGAAAAACAAAAATAAAAAATGAGAAACGAAAGTATCATCAAACGGCTTTAAAAGAACATACAGTAAATAATGAACTTGTATGTTAACCAGCATACAATATAACCTATGTCATATCAAATTTTTTTTGTTAACATCAACGAATTTGACTTGATAACACGAAATGACTTATTATCTAAAATAAATAATGTTAGAATGGTTTATTTATATCATCTTTTGAAAAATACTTAGTTGCTTATCGGTCAGTATTTTTTATTTTACCACCATTAATTTTTTTACACACAGAACAGAGAAAATATAGAAAAAACAATATTTCTCTATTTCTTGATGAGTGTTGACCAATAAGCATCCAAGTATTGAGGAGATTACTCCCTCTATGCTTGGATAGGCGTGTGTTCTCCTCCAAATCACGGAACTTCTCCAAATTTTGATGTTTCTTCTACAGCCAAAAGTTGGCAACCCCTACACCCACCGTACTTAAACTTCACTGATCTGATACTTGTGTGTTAGCTGAAAATGTTGGTGTATAAGAGATTTTTAGAGACTCCCATGACAACACAATATTGTTAGTGGTGGAATCCTTTCTGACTATCATTGGTCATGTGGAGCTTGTACAAACGATGACACACTAATGGAAAGCTGGCATCTAGAGGGCACATGAAGCGGTCTTTTAAAGCTTAAAGACAAATAAACTCCAAATTTTTATCAATAACCTTAAAGACCACCAAAGGTGAGGTCACATTGTAGACAAATAAACTTCACTTCATGGTCTTTTAACATTGCTACCCATGAGCTAGCATGTCGCATTTGAAGAAATATATGCTCACAAAAATGGCTTGAAAGCCACCCATCATGGGTTAATGGTGTCGTGACCAAATATTTTTTTTTTTTTTTTTTATATTTGTGAACACCTCAACTAATTTCACAGGACAACCATCTGACAATATTTAGTGTCAGGAAACACAAAGGAATTACTCTAAATAGATCCTTATTAATTCAGCCCTCATTCTCATTTATTAAACACACCCTTAGCCTTCAAAATTTGTAGTAAAAAAAAAACATGAACTTTGTCCAAGTATAAATGCAATATCAAAGCAATTGATTATATTTTCTTTGGAGAATTAATGTGTGACAAATAATACAATAATGCCCCCCCAACCAAAGCCTCCTGTGATGAAAAAACATGTTTGGCTACTCTACTCCCTATTTTGTGTGTGTATTAAACCTTAGTCCATCATTGGGCCCCACATCCCCATTTGATTTGATATTTTTTGTTGGATCTATATATGATATGAATAATGGCACTTCCCCCAATAATTTCTTTGAGGGACTTTTTGTTTGCCTTTGTTTGGTTTTGCTTCCTTGGAGTTGTTATTCATTTTATTTTTGTTACAATTTCAATTATATATCCAACCCTACCTCAACCCTAGTTTTGTTTCCATCATTATTGATCAACTTCTCTTCTTTTATTGACAACTTGAACACCGTTCAATTAATTAAAAGCATATATTCTCTATCAGAATGTCCGAGGTTTGAATTTCCATCCCCACATATATTGTTAAATTTGAAAAAAAAAAAATCAACTCGAACATAACTCAACTGATTAAGGCATGAATTCTCAACCAAAATGTTGGAGGTTCAAGTTCTCATCTCTACGTGTTGTTGAATTCGAAAAAAAAAATCTTTAACTTAAACATAACTCAATTAGTTAAAGGTTCGAGTGACTGTTTATGAAAAACACAAGTCTCTGCATTGGAGTTACATCTCTTTAAGCCTTTTTTAGATTCTATACTTTGGGTCTTATGTTTGTTGAATACAATACCAATTTTTTAATTATATTTTGTGAGTTTGTAAGACTTTTATTAATACATTGCACATTTTTATCATACAAATTCACTTTACCTATTGACTCGTTCAAAATATTTTACCATGTCAACTTGAGCATAGTTCAACTGGTCGAGGGATCTATCTCCTACGAAGGAGTTGGTAAGTTTGAATCTCCACCCAACATATTGTACAAAAAGAATATTTTCAATTTTTTTTTGTTAATTGTTTGATTAATTTTATTAAAATTAAATTAAAAAAATATTTTAAATCATTAATTATACGAACAATCGTGGGACCGATAAGAAAATGTCTCTCCTATATATATATAAATAAATTATCTATTCTCAACTCAAATTTGCTTGGAGTTGTTTAGTTAAAATTAATGTCCAACTAAATATATTTGACTTGAGAAAAATTGACTCTATATTAAATTGACTAAAATTATGTGCACTTTAACTTGATACGTTCTACACGTGAACAAACTAAGGTATGATTTTTTGTTGAACACTTTAATTTCAAAGTGAGACAAACTTGTCTGATTAAAATTGGTCAAATTCGAAAACTGCGAAGTTCGGATGACATGCACTGAAGTTCGAAATACCTGCAAAACAAAATTAGCACTTCGACGACCAAGTCAATACATAATTCGATCTATTATTCACAAAGAAAATTGTTTCGCGTACTTTGCGTGGGAGGCGGGAGTCTCTAATTATAGATGATCTCTCGACAGAGCTTCTGATAGCGCTCCAACAGTCCTCTAACATCCCAGAAAATGCAGCGTGTTGTCGGAGATTGGAGAACATCTTCGTTGTCTTCGAACTTGTAGGTGTTTTTATAGGTTGACTGTATCAATTGAAGTGCGGCTCGATTTCCTCCGCACATCTGTTAAGACTCGTATCAAATTGAAAGATACAATTTAGTTTTCTTATTATTCCATAGAAAGTCATCTATGACAATATTGACATGTGGCGGGTGATTAATCACCTCCAACAAAACTCTAACTCAATTTTCTATCTAAAATAGAACAAATAAAAATAAAATGTATCAAATTTATAAACTACAAAAAATCTCACGTATTTCAAATTTATTTTTTTACAAGTAAAAAATGATCAGATAAAGATAGCATTCCATTTGAATATACTGAAAAGTGAAAAGAAAAAAAAAGCAACAAAACAGAGAAAAGAAACCATTTTAGCTAATCTAGAATGATGAGGGAGAAGATTTTGATAATCACAATTTCTACTTTTATTTAAAAAGTGGTATTGTCTAATAATATTTCTTTAGTACTAAAAAACAAAATTATATATATAATAATAATATTTCTTTGTTTTGTACTTATTCTTAAAAATATTTATAAAATTTCAATCAAATTTAGAACTAAAGGGCTTGTTTTGAATCAGGACCTTCTTTAGTTCTTGTAATTATTTTTTTCCTTAAAAAAAAAAAGGAAAGAAGGGCTTGTTTTGATCGTAATATAATTTTACATAAAAAAAAGTAACAATTTTAATTTTTGAAAACAAA